>CAUYRT010037668.1:0-32147 GCA_963574885.1 Lepilemur ruficaudatus
TGGCATCAGCCTAGCTCACAGCAACCTCAAACTCCTGGGCTCAAGCAATCCTTCTGACTCAGCCTCCCGAGTAGCTGGGACTACAGGCATGTGCCACCATGCCCGGCTAATTTTTTACATATATTTTTAGTTGTCCAATTAATTTCTTTCTATTTATAGTAGAGACGGGGTCTCGCCCTTGCTCAGGCTGGTCTCGAACTCCTGATCTTGAGCTATCCACCCACCTCGGCCTCCCAGAGTGCTAGGATTACAGGCGTGAGCCACCGCGCCCGGCCTCCTTACTGCCCTTTTAAACTCCTTCTTCCCCAGTATAGAGTGTTAGGGTTAAAATGACAATGGATTCATATGTTGTACTATAAATCTGTGTTTTTATACATATACTTTGCAACAAAAGGAGTATAAGAAAATACGAACAGAAAAGTTCGTGCCAGTTAAGTAAACCCTTTCTTCTTTATTTTTCTTATTGATCCTTTCAACAAGACAATGTGTTATTTAACATTGCATTCTGGGTTTCTTAAGGAGAAGTACTCAAAGTGGAAAGTGAAATTGGGATGTTTTCAGTATTCTTGGAATTCTTTGAACAGTAATTTGAAAGTTTTAATTCTCTCTTCACCATTGTTTATGTATGTTCTAGAAAATGAAGAAGTCAAAGAAACGACTTTACGAGAGCTTAAAATGCTTCGGACTCTCAAGCAGGAGAACATTGTGGAGCTGAAGGAAGCCTTTCGTCGGAGAGGGAAATTGTACTTGGTGTTTGAGTATGTTGAAAAAGTAAGTCATTAGTTGCCAATAGGCAGATTTTCCTGATTCTTTTCTTTAGGGCTGTTTCTGACGTTATTGAAGAACGTATCATTGTCTAGCATGACTCATCAATGTACTCATAATCTTAGGACTTTAAAAATGAGGGTATTATTCATAATCGTTAGAAGTCCTGAAATATATTTAAGGATTTTACACAATTTAACTGTACAGAGACCATCTTAAGTTTAAACAATATTCTTATTTGGCTTCTGAATTCTTAGACTCTGTGTTCAACATGTCATTTTTAGACTTATTTTAATTAAACCTAAACAAGGCCTCTGTGAGGGAGAAACAGATAAATTGACAGTGACGGTGTGGGAGGTAGAGGTATGTTTAAGGTACCACGCAAACATAGGCCGGGTGTCTGAATCAGACCTCGAGTGGTGAACGAGCAGGATCATGAAGCAGCCTCTTTTGAACAGCCAGTGTTCTGGCTTTGTTTGCAGGAAGGAGATGTGCCAGGAGGCCTAAGGTAAGGCTTGAGGCAGTAGATGAGACCACAAGTAAAGAACTGGAAGCAGGGGAGAAAGAAAGAAAAGCATGTGTTGTTTGAGTTGTCAGCACACTTGCCTTAGCACTTTTTTTTTAAAAAGGGTCAACTTGTCAGTGACAATTTTAATTACACGACTGAAGGGCAAATATATGCTATAGTAATCAATAATGTGTGCCTAGGAATTTCTTCGAGAGAACTGGTGACCTATAGCAGTTGGTTAAGAACTTAAACAGAGAAGCACCTTAACAATAGTAGAAGAAACTGGAGCCAGGAAAACCTTTTAGCAATTTCCTTATGAGTAAATAGATGGCACCCACCAATTTCCTGTGCTATTATCTAAAGAAGGTTGAGATGAGAGAGGTTTATGTTTGCTGTTGGTCCATGCCCAGGTTCTTGCTATACCATAAATGATAAGAGTGTCACCATTTTCATTACCAAATGGAAAGCAGTGTTGCCAGAATGACTGACCAATAACTTCACCTCAAATTCATTCGGCTTTTACAAATTACTTTTGAAAATACATAGTAATTTCATTATTTGCAAACTCAAAAAATACTAGAAGTTTCTTTGTATTTTTAAACTACTGCTTTTATTTTCCTTTTCCAAAATCTGTTTTAAGTTTCTTTTTCTGTGTCAATTTAGGTATTCTCCTAAGGTATCTTCTCTACCAAAATAAAACTAAAAGTTGATTTTTTTTTAAGGTTTTTTTTTTTTTTTTTTTTGAAAAAAGGATTGCTAAATTAGGATCCCAGGGAAAATCAGATGCTCTTTATTTTTTAGTTGTCACAAATAATCATGCAGTTTGCAGTTTTCACTGCCAAATATTAAAATTTTGACAGCTCTATTTCAGTTTTTTATTTCTGTTCTACTCGTGATTATTCATGATTAATAAAATTTAGTATACCTCTGTGTATGTTTTCCCAATGGGAGAGGCAATTTGGTGTGTCTGAGATCTCTCTCCTGGTAAAAGGGAGAGCTGCTACTAGAACTCCAGTCTTGTGACCCCCCGGCCTGGGATTCTTTTCCTGGCTTTGTGTGGTTCTTAGGTGGAAGGTGACCACCACACCTGTCCGTCAATGGCAGTGCCTAACAGTTGACAGTATATCTCAGGAGGGCGAGGAGAAAGATGCTGTAAGGGGTAGGAGATGGGTAACAAAGACCCAGGATTACAGTGGCTTAAACAAAATAGAAGTTTCTTTCTCCCTCACATACAAATACAAAGGTAGGCAGTACATATAATGCATCTTTAAAGTGAAGCAAAAGCTCAAAAACACTTGCAAAGCAATCTCAATGGAGAATCCTTTAATATATATGCTTATTACCACCAGCACCCATCCCTTGCCAGTGTTTTATAGTTATCTCACTCACATTTGATTAGATGGCAGTATGCTTAGTGGCTTTCCTTTATTAAGTCTTTCCAAAGCATTCAATTTTGTTTTCTTATAAACAGCAACTCTTTAAAAAATATTATTGCATTGGTTTATATGATATAATTATATTAAAATAACAAATACATCTATTATAAATAAGTACAGATGTAAACAAAACTGATTCTCTACAGGTATACAACTCAACTGGTGGGAACAAAATTGTGAGGCTGTGTTAGAACAATGTTTTTCTAACTTTTTGGTCTTAGGACTCCTTTACACTCTGAAAATTATTGGGAGCTCTAAAAGCTTTTTATTTATGTGGGTTTTAGCAATGTTTCTCATTGGAAGTCAAAACCGAGCAATAGAAAAATATTCATTTTAAAATAACAATAAACCCATTACATGTTAACATAAATAAGTTTGTCAGTCATTCTTGCAAATAAAAAACGGTGTTTCACAGAAAAAGCAGCTAGTTCAGCTTGCATGGCAGTCGTCCAAATGCTTTTCCTAAAGACAGCCATCATGCAAATAGCGCATATGCAGCAGACGGGCTTTATGTGTATTCTTCATTTTATCATATAGATTCTTAATAAGACATATACTCAAGAATCGAAGCTTAGTAAAAGTAGTATTTTTTACTGCTTTATCAAGGACATTCTTATCTCAAACTGCTGCTTTTTTCTTTTTTTAACTGCAAGAGTTAGTTGGATTAACGAATCCAATGCCTTGATTCATGCTAAGGTGCCAGCAGTTTACCCATTGTTGCTTTGTATCATCAGTGTAAATAGCAATACAGTGAAAAAGGCAAGTGTCTGAGTGTTACTACGAATATGGTTTTGACTTCATGGGCCCTCTGTAGGGTCTGACACCCCAGAGATCTGCAGGTCACACTTTGAGAACTGCTATTCTGGTTGCCACCTACAAACAATAAGCTATGATAATGTTGGTGTGGGCCTTAGGCATTGTGATTTACAGAGGGAATGGAGACTGTTTGGTTAATGTGGAAATTCAGTGGACCCTGGCTCGGTGGAGTTTCTACTTAAAAAATTTTGCATGAATTTTATTTAGAGTGGTCTCTGACTCTAAACTAAGGATTTTGATTATTGAATTGTTTGAGATCTGTGAGTTTTTATTGCAACAGTATTTTCTAGCCTGTTTTAATTTTTGTACTAAATGTGTTGATCATATCTAACCTTAGGGACTTCTTTGTTTTCTTTTTTTTTCTTTTAAGAATGTTCCCCAGATCTTCCAGAGATATTTTCAAGGCTTGATTTTATTGAAGTTTCTATTTAAGATACATATTGTTCTGTGTTAAAATAATGGTTTTCTCCCCACTCCCTTTATACATTACAAGGTCATATCTCTACTTTGTATTGTTTTTCCCTTCAAATTATTCTAAAATAACGCCTGAAAAGCTTTATAGGGAGTGAAAAGTACATAGGGTTATTTTTTGGAGCATCATTGTGGAGTAGTAAAAATGAAATTTCTCATAAAAGAAAGGCTTGATTTAATACAATATCCTGATTCAGCATGACAAAAGTTGTGGATGGAAAGCAATAAATAAAAACAATAAAAAATTACATGCTGTGTATTGGATGAATTATCCAAGATGTTTTTAAAAAAACTGTTAATACATAATTTATGGGCCTACCTAATTTTTGAAATTAATGACTCTGATTTTAGAATATGCTTGAATTGCTGGAAGAAATGCCAAATGGAGTTCCACCTGAAAAAGTAAAAAGCTACATCTATCAACTAATCAAAGCTATTCACTGGTGCCATAAGAATGATATCGTCCACAGAGGTAAGTATGAGATTTTAGAATTGGAAAATATTTTAAAAAAACATCAAATAAAGTTAACAAAATACTTCATATATTGACATTTCCTTTTAAATTTATTATTTTTAAAATACAGGATATGAGAAGTCATTTGCTTTCCAAATCTCCTTTTGTATCACCAAAAGGATTGATCCCAAATTTATCTGAATATTATGAGACCTCCATGTTCATATATCCAGATCCACTCTCAACTGTAGAAATGCCTACTGATATAAGAAAGCTCAACAAATGTGAACTTTGAAGCTTACTTTGTGGTGGGGGGGGGCATTTATTTGGTCCTACAGGTAGACCAGGTAATGTGAGACAACCCAGAATCAGGCTTTATAGGTGGTCCCTAAGTCACTGACCCCCATTGGTACTCACCTCTCATTTTCTCTTATACCCACAATCTCCAGTATGTATCTTCACCTCTTCGTTTCGCCCACCTGTTAGTGAAAGTGCTCATTGTCTGCAGGTTGCAGGCATGATCAACCTTGCATAAAGGCCATAATTATATGTCCATAAACTCTTTTATTTTGTCCTTTACTACCATGAAGTGGGTGGTTTATAGCAATAATAGGGAAATTACTTGCTCAGCATCATCTTTGACGCTACATCATTTATCTTCTGATAATCTCTCTTGCATTGCAGAGTTTTACAGTAGTGGGATACAAATTAATAAAATAATGAAGCTAAAAGATGTTTATCAGAAATGTTGGCAGTATTCACTTATCATCTTTGGATTATCAGATAAATGAATGCTACATTTTAATTTACCTATACAAACACACAAAGATGTCACTTTAAAAATAGTATTGTTTTTAAGAATAGCTTAAAGGTCATGTGGAGAATGCCAGCCTCTATTATTTCTAGAAACAGTTCATATTTCTCTTGCATTTGGCTCTCATAGCAGTTACCTTATGAAGGTTGTTAGATCTCCAAGTCAACTGGCCATCTAGTGTCTAGGTTAATGTTTCTAATTACAGTCTATATAATAGTTTGAGGATATTAATGAGGAGCTGAATTATTATAGCTACATTTCCATCATGATACTATGAAGTGTCAGGATAATATACTTGGTTAAGTGTATTATTAGTATTTTGTGAGGTAAAAATAGTTTCTTGAAATGTGTTGCCAATTAGGGATATGAACTATGATTCTGAAATCTACAGATTTTATTACCTCTGCCTTTATCCATTTGCACCTCCACCATATGATATAGATGATAGGTACTATACTCTAAAAATAGAATTGTGAAATGCCTCCCAAAGGGAGAATTCAGTTGCATTTTCTATGAATCTCCACTGCTACCATATCTTCAAAAGATCCATGGAAAAAATTAGAAATCTTAACTTGACTCCTCCAGTATAGTTTCAGCATTAGACATTGATAATTGTGAACCACACAGAAAAGCTAAGGAGATGTAAATATAGAAATTATAGAGAAAACCAAAACAGGAAGCATATCTTATATTTTCTTCTTCCAGTAAATATGCTAGCTACTTACTCTCATATGTATTTTTAAGGTATCTTCTGGGTATAAATATTTTATATTCTATCTCCAAAAATTTGTATTATTAGTATTTTATGAAGTAAAAATAGTTTCTTGAAATGTGTTAGCCTAGATTCATTCATTCTTAAATTTCCTTCCAAGACCCAATTAGTCCTTTTAAGATTTAAAGAGAAAAAAATTGCTTTTGAAATTGTGACCCTGCATGTTTCTCAAAAGAAATTAATTGAAACTTTTATGTACTAGCATCAAATGTGTTACTCTGCTTTTCACTGCCACAGTTTTCTATTCAAGTTACTCTAGATATTTATAATTAGATGCTGTTTTATAGTGATCTAACAGTGTCGATCAGCAGAACATAGAACATTTTTACTAATTGTTTTTTAATCTTCATACTCTAGATATAAAGCCAGAAAATCTCTTAATCAGCCACAATGATGTTCTGAAATTGTGTGACTTTGGTAAGTTAAAAGAAGTTGAGTCCTGCTACTTACAGAATTAATTTAAGGTAACACACAGGTAGCTTTTAAAGGCATATTAAAAGTAATTTTTATGTTTGACATAGATTAGCAGAGGAACATTGTATTGGGTCATATGTTGAAAAATTGATTGCTAGAGGAGTACTACTCTCTCTTTGTTTTGCACAGTATTGTCTGCTATTTTTAAAAATTTATCCTATGGTATTTATTTAATAAGAATTCAAAGCCAATACATGCATGTGCATATATTCATAAGCCCAGTACCTAATGACCCCAGAAAAAGAATTTTCTGAGAACTATCACTATAGCCTTTTGGTTTGAGTAGGATAAAAAAAAATATTTTAAATTTTGATAGAAATTGTTCTAGGTTTAATCATAAACACTAAAAATATGCCTATACAAATATACACATATATGTACACGCAATAGTTATAGATCTATAAAATCAAAAGACATTTTAGAACACTTTATTGCCTCTAAATGTTCAATGAATAAGATTAGTAATTGATGTATAATATTTTAGCTCTTGATTGAATATATAGGAAACTTTTTGAGTTGTACTCTCTCCTAATAGAAAATTGTGTGTCTCCCATATAGATTTTAAATCTGTATTCAGCACTGTTAAAGATTTAAATGAAAATAATTCAGAAAAGTTTTTAAATCATAAATTAGGGTGTTTAGGTCATGGGTCACTTTTTAAAATTATATTTTTGCCTAATCCATATGCTGAAAAATAAGAACTTTATTTTTTTTAAATTTTTTGTATATTCAAATATAATCATAAATACAATGTAAACCTCCACATATAACTAAGAATCCATCCTTATCATAAGCAGAAATTAGATTTGTGCATAGATGGATTGCACAGTGAGAAACAGAAGTATTTTAAGAATTCACATTATAGGCCGGGCGCGGTGGCTCACGCCTGTAATCCTAGCACTCTGGGAGGCCGAGGCGGGTGGATAGCTCAAGATCAGGAGTTCGAGACCAGCCTGAGCAAGAGCGAGACCCCGTCTCTACTATAAATAGAAAGAAATTAATTGGACAGCTAAAAATATATGTAAAAAATTAGCTGGGCATGGTGGCACATGCCTGTAGTCCCAGCTACTCGGGAGGCTGAGGCAGAAGGATCGCTTGAGCCCAGGAGTTTGAGGTTGCTGTGAGCTAGGCTGATGCCACGGCACTCTACAGCCCAGGCAACAGAGTGAGACTCTGTCTCAAAAAAAAAAAAGAAAAAAGAAAAAAAAGAAAAAAAAAAAGTGTACTAGGAATTGAAATCTATTTATCTAAGAAAGGTGAACAAAACCGTATCTGCCTTCAAGACTCGGACTGCCCAATTCTGCCAGTTTATGATGGGGAAGGAGCTATAGTAACTTCCCCTTCTAGGGATGATCCATGTCTCAAGTAAAAGTGATCAGGCTTCCTATTTCTTTAAAAACCCAACTTAAGAGCTCCTGGGAGATAACTGAAGGGCATCAGGACTTAGCAGGGACACCCCCATGGCCCTCCAGGCTAACCCCTAAGTAAGGAGGGCAGGGTGGCGAGGAGGTGTCCACGTCCTGCAAGTCAAGGGAGCTGTGTGGCTGTGACAAAGACGAGCATCTCCCCACACTGGGGACAAAGTGATAGGCCCAGCCATCAGTTGCATGGGGCTGTGGCCCCAAGAGGGAGTCCCAGGGAGACTCACCTGGAATGGGGGCCGTGACCGCTGGTTGGATGGGGTAGGCCTGCTGCACGAAGGGCTTGACGCTGGGGACAGAGAGGTCGACAGAGTCAGAAACTGCATCTGTAGCAGCAGCTATTACCCAAGCTGGCTGTGGCCTCCCCGTGGGAGGTCCCCCACCACTGCGTCTCTTCCTGCAGGTGGTAGCACATCCCAGGTGGAGCTCTACGCCAGGCACAGGCAGTTGCTCTATCCAACTGACAGGGGCCAGAAGCACACTAGGGATCAACCACCAACCCCCTATAGTTCAGTGGCATGAGCTGGACAGACGTCAGCCTGACCTCCACGTGCTGTGACAACTACCTCTCTCAGTCCCTGTGGAGACTGAGGTCAGCTGTCACCATTTCCAAGCAAGGGGTGGGACATACTTCATCAGGCTCTCCTTCTCCAGGCCAAATAGTTCCAGCTCTTTTGACAACAAATAGGCAGAAATTCCTTTCTACTTCTATCCCCAAATTGCCCTTCTGTTCAGGTTTACTGAGCTTTCTCCCCTTGCCAGCACGGCACCAGCAGCATTTTCTATCAGCCTCCCACCCCAGGGGAAGCCGGGATGGATCGGGCTATAGGATTACCTCCACGGGCCACTCTCAGGCTAGGAAGACCCGCTCTGCCTCCAACCCCACGAAGGGACGGGGGACCCACTTCCTATTTCCAGCTGAATGACTGCAAATACCTAAGGTGGCAGTCAGGCGTGTACTCCCCTCTGGGATCTGAGAGGTCAGTCTCCTTCCTGCCATTGGCCTCAGTAAGAAGGGGATGACTTCCGGGACCTCCATGTAACCCTCCTTTCTCCTCTAAGCCCCAGGACAGCCTGGTTCTGGGAGAACTTGCCCGGGGGGCGGGGGGCTGTGACCAGCCCCTTGCTGTCAGTGCCAGCCCCTCCTCAGACTTACTCTTGTGAGGATCCTGGCTGCCCTGTTTGGATCATTCCCGGCCAGAACTGGAAGGCAAAATGCAAAGGCCTCAGGATTATGAGTTTACTTCAAAGCACAGTTCAGGATGTGTAGGCATCGCAACCTTGCTAACAGACCGCAGGTTCCCGTCACCCGCCAGAGTCACCTTCCCCGAGTGCAAACGGGGTCAGCACTATGCACAAGATCACATCCCACACCCGTGGCCTGGCACCCAGGCCTCCCCTTAGTTCCTCTGTCCTGAAAATGGCCCCGAGGGAAGGGGCAGCCAGCAGCTCTTCAGCATTCTCAGGACACCTAACAGAGATCTGGGTGTACTGTGGGAGCTCACAAATGTTTCGAAGGACTGCTTTGTCCATGCACCCACCCATCTTCCCCTTCCCCCTCTGTTCGGAAGCCCTCCCTGTGTAATATTCTGCCTCCATGGCACAGAAGGCCCAGCAAGGCAGAGGACAAAGCTAGAACAAGATGGCCAGAAACAGGCACAGTGGTGCCTGTGGTCCTAGCTACCCAGGAGGCTAAGGCAGAAGGATCACTTGAGCCCAGGAGCTCAAGTCCAGCCTGGACAACACAGTAAGACCCTCAACAGTTAATAAAAAAAAAAAAAAAAAAGGTAGCCAGAAGCTCCGAGAGGCAACACAGGCATCTTCTTTGCTGGGAGCTTCCCTGACACTTCTGCTGCCCACCAGAGAGTAAAAAGCAGGCTTTGGAGTCACGCAGCCCTGGGTTTGAATCCTGACATCACTATCCATTCAACTCTGATCAAGTCACCTAAATTCTTATTTTGCTACTAAATAACCTCAGCTTTCTCATCTGTCAAATAGCAATAACAATAAGAAGTATTTAAGATTACTGTGAGGATCAAATGAGATTATAAAAGTGCTTCTCAGCCCTTGAGAAGGCCGAAATGAAAATGTTAACAGAACACTTTATATAGCTTTAGGGGCAGAGACCAAGGGCCAAGAAAAAGATAGAGAGAGCAGAAGAGGCAGATCACAACCCAGAAAGGCACTGGGACTTAATTCCGTGTCTTTAGGGACTAAGGATTTCTTCCTCTTGCTCCATTTCTGCTTTCTCCCCCCTGCTCTTTCTCTCCTCTCTTCCTCTTCTCCTCCCCCTGCCCTCCCTCACTCTTCCTATCCTTCTCTCTAATCCCAGCTCCCTCCCCTTCTTTCTTTCACCACTTTACAGGCAGCATCGGTTCACCATCAGGTGGTCCTTGGCCTCTCGCACACCTGACCCAAGTGACAAGAAGTGCTGGGTGGAAGGATGAATGCTGGCCAACCCCAATCCCAACCCCAGCGGCTGTCAGTATCGCGCCCGGCTCGTGACTTACCCCCGGCGCCCCCGGGAAGGTGGGGCGTGGAATCCCAGGCAGCCCCAGCTTGTTGTGAATGGCAGTGGCCGAGACGATCTGGGCTGAGGACATGGCCGCCATGTGCTGCAGGGCCTTATCCTTTGCAGTCTGATCCTTGAAGGTGACAGTGACACACCGACTTAATACAGAACGCATGGCTACCAGACAGGTGAAACAGGCACAGCCACGAGCACATGGACTAAAATACAGAGCCACAAAAGAGGCCAAAAAAAGCAAACATGCATGGATAAATAAACACAGCCAGAAGGCTAAAACACACTCAACCTACCGTAGCTCTGAACATTTACAGAGGATACCCAGTGGGCAAGGTGTTTTTGGTTTTTTTTTTATTAAAGAGTTAAATCCATTTTCTAACAGAATATAAAGCCTCTGAGGGGGGTGGACAATGTATTTGTTTATTTTTTCAGCTTCCAGAAGGAGATTTCTCCAATTACTTAACATACTCAAGGAGGAAGGGAAAAAAAGGGCCCTGCTGTAACTGATGGCAGGAGGAGTGAGAGATGTGGTCGTGGACTAGGGTAGGACAATCCTCAGAGCTCGGGAGCCCTTCCTGTGTGTGTGCTGGCCCTCGTGGGGCCACCTTCCCAGCAGCTGCTAGGGCACGAGGCTCTGGCAGACATCTGGTGGGGGAGGGTCAGAAGCAGCGGGTGGGTGGGGGCGGAGGGGGGTGACGGGCCAAGCAGCATGCTGGCGGGGCGCATGCTTTCTCAAGTATCCCCGCCGTGGGTCTAAGGCTACATGGGTTCTTATAAAGCCAAGAACATAGGGGATGCTACAGGTAAGTGGTTTCCCCTTTTCCAAATGGGTCTTTTCTAGAAAAGCCAAGGCTGATAACACAAAGCTAGCCAAAAAAGTCTGCCAAGCACAGCTAAAATACAGAATATACTCAGTTTGGTGAAAATACTTACCATGCTTGTTACCTGGGTACAATAATAAACAATTTGTTAAAAGGATTGCATATACAAAGGCAGGGTTATTTTTCTTCTTCAGTTAAAAAATATATATGTATACAAACACATAGTACTTGGATACAATAAAATGCATAGAAGTGTGGGGACTTTTTTCCCCACATTTTAGGAAGAATGCACGATCCAGATAGCAATCTAGAAAGGCAATTTTAAGGAAGGGCACCCAACAAACAGCAACAATCAAAAAACTACCCCAGCTCCATTGGGCTGGTTCTGTGGCTTCCCCAGGACAGATGGCAACATGGTCAGACCCCTGGCATGTGAAGAGCCCCGTGGGCACAGGCAGGGCTCCAAGCTTGGTGATCATAGAAAGGCTTCTGGTTGCCAGTAGAGGATCTATACTCCAGGCCCAGATGCCATCAAAGCAGGAACAAAATGGTGACACGAAAATAAAAAGGGCGCCAGCCACAGCTGCCCTTCAGGGCTCAGACAGTCAGGGAAGGTCAAAGGCAGCTCCTGGATAAGACACTGAGTTCCAGCTGAGAGGGTGCTTCAGCATTTACAGATTCAACCAAAGATGATGAAGAAACAGGCTGGGGTGCCAAAGGCAAGGCCAAAGGAGGTTGAAAAACAAAAACAAACAAAAAAACCCCCAAAGCCTACCAAACAACTACTAGGGGCTTCTAGAAAGATCCACTAGGTGTTCCCAAGGTGTAGATACTGCTTTGACCCATAACTGCCTGGAATGCCACAAAAAGCTTATATTTACCCTTGAAAAAGAGCGAAGAAAAAAGGAAGAAAAGGAAAAAGAGCCTGACACGTGCATAGGTTTTAATGTTTTATGTAGTTCTCTGGCCCATAACTGAAAAGCCAGCGAGCCCCAAGGGGCAACAGTTTTCCAGGGATGCGCATGGCCATCAGAACACCTGCGGTGGCACCTGCTGCAGCGACTGCACTACGAGGGCCTCGGAAGCCCGCAGGGTGTTGCTGGGCCCCCACAGAACGGCCGGGCAACCCTTAGTGTGACTCTTTTGCTACTGTCATCTCCTCATCAGATGGCATTCCTCTGAGTGGAGGCCCCATTGGCTAACCTGTCAAATGCCCTAACCCAAAGCTAGCTTTCCCAGGCAACTTAAAAAAAAAAGTCTAAAACATTTCAGATACTGAGGATGTCAGAAAAAAGATAAAAGTTGAAGTAATGGGATTCTATGATAAGCTGACTGGGAGTGTACATGTGCCCTAAAGCTGAGCTGAGCCCAACACACAGATCTCAGTGCCCGTCGACCCACACTGAGCCAGCCCCCGCCCCGCCTGGTCCTCAGAGGGTAATCCAGGAACAGAAAAAACGGCTACAGTCACACCTGCTCCATTCACTGTCAAGAACTCCCAAACATCAACACACATTCACTGGTTCCCCTTTGGACTCCAGCCCCCACGCCACGCACCCCCTAACTGAAGGTTCTAAATGCTCTCAGGGCAATCTCTGAAACTGAGGTCACAGCACAGGTATGTCCTCAGCACAGAACAAATCTCACGACTTCTCTGGGGCCCAGGTCTAGGGCTCGGAAAACAGCAGCCCAGACTTCTTGCCTGCCTGGCAGATGCATCAGAGGAGTCACTACAAAAGAGCTTGTGGGCTTGGCTCTATTCCAAAAGATCACCAGGGGGCCTCTCCCAGACCTGAGAGTTCCATGTTTAAGAAATGCTGGTGACGGGGCGATTCTGCTTCCCCAACGCAGACTGCGTCTGTGCGCTACGCTCAGGGGGGACGACTCACGAATCCCAAGTCCAGGTCCAAATGGAGATGAGCTCCCTGCATCGCTACAACCCACTTTATTCTAGTGAGAGCTGCCTGAAATGGTTCCCTTTGCTATGCTTATTGAAAAGTTCTTCTAAATGTTTATGCAAGGGAAACCGGTCAACACAGGAAAGAACAGTAACTATCTCTGCTGTTTATGTCATACACCTTCAGAATATGATCTTTCTCCTCTGTTAAGTGAAGTAAGGTCTGACTCTCTCATTATCAGAACTCTACCAGGTACCTAAATGAAAACAAGAGCTCAAAAGCAACAGAGCAAATCAATTGCTTTTATCGCACCAACTTGCTCTGTGACCATAAAAGGCCGACCTGCCAGGGAGCTGGGAGACCTGGTTCCAAATCTGCCTGCCTGACGTTAAGGAGCTGTGTTACGCTGGGCTAATCATTTAACACCCTCTACTTTTCTTCATCTACAAACTAAAGAGTTGCACTTTATTCTCTAATGTATGTCCTTCTGGTTCTAAAAGTATTTGTTGCAATGAGGGCAAATTCCATCATAAAGAAATACATCTTAATACATATAGGGGGAAAAAAAACCTACTTATGAGAAAATAGTAGGATGTTAAAATTTAGGCGGCTCTTGGCTGCCTGTCCTAACAGAGAAAGCCAAGTTTGGAAAGGAAATTTTATCTCAAGTAAAGACGTTCTTCTACTTGACCTACCTATTTGAGAATAGGCAATTTTCTGCAAATGGACTAACATGTCTACACCAGTGATTTCCTATCTTTTGTGGTAGAGTTCCTGACTACTCATTTAATTTTATAACATCTCCCCTTTATTTATGATACATATTTGAAAATTAAAAGGACTGAAATTTTTGGTTTAAAATCTAAAGTAACCCTGGAGATAATAAGCACCACCAGGGATATCTCGAAATCAGCACTGCAAGCCTGGCTGTACACCCACTTATCCTGAAATGGGAGCGCAGAAGGACGCCAGGCTAACAGATTTCAATGGAAGGATCTCTAAATTGTCATTTTCAGTGCAGAGATACATGCCCAGCTTTGAAAAAATTATAACTCTAAGTGTCAGACCTGAGTAAATTGCTCCTCTCTGTCACTCTGGTCTAACATCCTGGACTTTTTACACATTCCACTTTATCTTTCCCCACTGGCCCCCACTCTAAAGAGGAGGGCGATAATTTATCCAAACAAGTGGAGCTTCAATAAATTTAAACACACATGCTACACTTCTACATGGTATTAATTCTATTCAGTGTTTTTACCCCAACATTTCTGAAATGTGCATGAGATTTACAAAGGATGAACACATCGTTTTATCTTGAAAAACTGTTAATAACTCAATACTGAATTATGCTGTATGGTGTCTTAGATCACAGAAAACATTCTGAGTGTGTGCATGTGTAAGTATGAGCACGAATAAGAAAAACACGTCCTAGATAAAAGCTTGGACAAGTTCACATTGACTCCTTATTACTGATTTTAAGTTCCTCTATTCCTAAGACTACGAAGAATGAGGCTGCCAAAAGCTGCATGTTTGGTGAATGGGGGAAGAAAAAAGGAGAAATCTCCCTTTTCCAATTGAACCTTAACACAAGCCCATGACCTGCAAGGTGGAAACCACTTACGGAGCAGGAACCGTGGGTCTCTAGACTGTTGATGTGGAAGAGGATTGGTGGCAAGAATAAATGTTCCAACCGACCTGAGAATGGGGCAGACGCAGCACTCTGACTCACCATCTATGCTACTTTCTTCACTATCCAGTTTCTGGAACACCACATTGTCAGTGGTCTCACTGCCTCTGCCACTCACGGTCCCAGCAGACTGTATCACACATAAACTCCTCAGCCTGAAGCCTTTCAAATTGTTGTGGTTACTAAGTAAACAGGCTTTCATATTTCATGAAGCAGAGCAAGGCTGCTGCTATAACCCTCAGTTCTGCTGACTGCCTCCTGGTTTTGGTTGAAATGGATGAATGTTTGGAAAATGTCTACATGTAATATACATGACAGGAAGGCAGCAAGATCACAAAGGCACATGGCTGGAGTGGTATGCTCTTAAAACCTGCGGACATCTCAGGCATCAGTCTGGACATTATAGGAGTCTTGCTCTCCTCTCTTCCTCTAGCTTCACCAGCTTTTGATTATTCTACAAAACCAATTATCTCATACTCTTTAGGCATTACCATGAACAAATTTTAAAGGTAATTTAAAAAGGTCAAATGCTTGCATATACTCTTTATATTCCACATATAGAATTTTAACGAACATACGAAATCGATATATTCCAAACAGTTTATTCAAGGGCCATCATTTCAGAATTTAAAGGTAAGACCCCAATCTAATTTATTCATATAGAAGTCCACCAAGTACATCAGGAAATATACGTAAAGTCGAAATATGACCATGGATTCAGAAACTTTTGAGAGCTATTAAATGTTTTCTTCCAAAAATACTTTTCCCAGCAATATAAAAATATAATGCAAGGAAGGAAAAGACAGCAATTTGCTTGTAAAATCACTTTTTCAGAAAAAGACAAAACACAAAATACTTTCCTAAGAAGTAATTTTGCAGATGTTGTTTCTAATCTTGCGCTATGTAGATTCACATGACCTCTGCAATTATTAGCCGTACCCATGGAATAGATAAACATCACGAAACTGTACGATGGTTTTGGAGAAAGGATGGAAGGCACTTGAATTTTTTCTAGCTATGATCTCTAATTTGCTTATTATTAGAGAAGGCAGGAGTAAATACAAAAGGGGGCTATTTCGTTCAGGCAACAGCTAAAGCCGAGGAGAGAAGGCACATTCATACTTCTCCTGACTTGCTGCCTAATGAGGAGCAATTAATTCATCCTATTGTATTTCCAAATGCCAAAGACTCCACTCACATCCAAGAAAAAAATGTTCAAGGCTTTTACCATTGTTCATTTTTAAATGCACTGAGCTATATTTAGTATATTATAATCGTCAATAGCATCCCCTTTAATTCTGATGTGGGGCTTAGCATCATAAAGGCTATAGATGAGGATTACAGACAGGGAGACGCATAGGTGTGCCTGATGACTCTCTCCCAGGAGAACAGGGATTTAGGACAGCTTCATACCAGATTTAGGTGTTGGGGAGAAAGCACACTTCTGACCTTAGTCCCTTTTTCTCTGGGAGGTGACAGCAAGGGGCAGGAGGTAGATCTCCCCTGAGGCCAGAGGAGCCCACGCTGGCACCTGGCTCATGCTAAACTCCAGGGTGAGTATCAGCTCCCACTGCTCATCTTCTCTGTTGCCTTCAGACACACAGACTCAATGCAGAGGGCTCAGTGGCACTGCACTAAGGCAAAGCACCCCAAGTTGGGGAAATGAACCCTCATCCTTGGCCAGCACTCTGTGGGGAGGTAGCATGACATCCTGTAAAGAGCCCTGGATTAAATTCAGGCTTGAGACTCTGAGCAAGTCACTTAGCCACGCTCTGCGTTCTCATTTATAAATTAGAGATAACAGCACCCAAGAGTTCAGGACTGCTTCACGTACCCAGCACAGTGCCCACAGCCTCGCCACTGGGTGAACGTGCAGTCAGTCTGTGGGGCCCACGGGATCTCACGCAGGACCTGAAATGCTTAGGAGCCCTGGCCCTCACTACACCATCCTTGGGATCCATGTTATTCTGGGACATTATCGAAACTGAAGGCTGATTAACAATGGGATTTCTCAATGAAGGAATAAAAATGTAGAATGAGGCTGTTTCTGTTGCCCATAAAAAGAAAATCCAAACCCAGACCAGCTCGCACAGAAAAGTAAAAGTAGTCAATGCTCTTGCTCACATCGTGAGCTCTGCATCACAACACTGTTGGGGAGAGAGTCTAATTCCATCATATCTGAGCATGAGAAATTATCTCCAATTTTTTAGTTCTGTTAAATTAAAAACAAGGTAATAAAATATCTTTGAGGAGAAAGGGTGTATGTCGTGAATGCAAAAGGACTCCCCAGAGATTGGGAAATGCCAGGAGAGACTGTGTACCATTTCCCAAACCCAAGACAAGGCCAAGCGTCTTGGCGCTAACACAGACAAAGGAGGTTGTTGCTCAGGCTCCCTTTGCCTCATATGCTGCTCACGGCCAAGTCCTCAAGGAGCAGAGGGGCTCAGAGGACCATGGGGAACACCACAGGATGAAGTGGGGTTATGTCCCTCCTGCCTGTGGACGGACTGATTCCCGGATGGAATCGGTGAGGACACACACGATTCAGCACCTGGACTTTGGCAATGCCCCAGCGAAGTTCTTGAACTCAAAAGAATTAAATCAATAATTTGAACTTTAACTTCTCTGCTTATTGGAAGGAACAGCAGATTGGAAAGAATGGCCTGCCCAGAAATCAAATCACAGAGGCTACCAGGGTGAGAATGAAGAAAACGGCCCCAAGGGAGCACATGCAGCTCGTAAATTAGTCACCAACGACTGGACATAATCAGCGAGGCTTAGGTCTTTTTCTGCTCTACTGGGATGGTGCAATGTCAGCAAGTGCAGGCTTTTCTTCCACACACGTCCAGAGCCTGACATGAATACGTCTAACTGCCTAAGATGTATTCCTGCTGAGCTCAGACGCCCTTTCCTCTTAGTTTTGTCCCAAGTCATGCACCTGCCCAAACTCACTCAAGGAGTGAACCAGAAGTGGCCTGGTCCATCTTCGCATGAAGATGAAGACGGTCCCCAGAGCTTGGCTGTGGCTCCCACAAGCCTCGGAAGCCAGCAAATAAAGGATTGCCTTTTTGCTGCTAATGGGGACGGGAGGACAGGGTATCGACAACCTCTCAGGACAACTGAATATTTAGGGGAAGAGACTCAGAGCACATAGTTCTACACAGGAACTCTGAGTAGGAAGAACAGACTGCTTAATGCATGGAGAATACTCCTACAGTCTTTCCACGTGCTGGTATAATAAATCCCTGGAGCTTAAAAAAATAATTAACAACTTTTTGATGAATGAATAGTGAGTGAAATGATTCAAAGTAGAGAATAATTCCTAAAGCTGCAAGCTAAGTCCTCAGACCCGGCTGCTGCCTAAAGCTGCAAGCTAAGTCCTCAGACCCGGCTGCTGCTCCTCACTATTCAATAGGAGATGCCACTAAGGAACTAACCTAGGGGAAAGAGATGGAGGGCATAAGTGAAACTGGTGCTGGTGACACAGGTCCAGGGGAGATCTCTAACTGGCCATCCCTGAAGTGCTACATTCCACAGATCTATGAGCTGCCGGCACGCTGTCATTGCACGGATTCATCTGCTTTTTAACAAGAATCTGGCCTAGCTACAAAGCTGTGGGTCACCTACAACATACCTACCAACCTCCCTTTAGAGTGGTGGGTCCAAAGTACCTTGCCTGGGCAGGGGCCAACACATGGCATCCTCATCACTGAGAAACGGCTCCCTCAAAGCTGAGCTCTCTTCTAGACCAGCAGTTAGCACTCTTGCTTCAACATTTTGCTTAGTCGTTTTGAAGATTAAAAAAACAAAGAAACAAAAAAAAAACACCCCATAACCCTGGATGTATATATTTCATTTCCAGAATTCTCATGCTGTGGCCACAAATGCCTTTTATTCCCTTAGCCCATGCCGCCAAGCTCTTGACTCTCAACCACAATCTGCCGACCCCTCTGTTCTCCCAGTTTCTCTGCTGCTAGGTCATCGTCCCCTCATGACACTCCCTCGCGACTTCAACCAACCCCTGTATTTTCTTGCCTTTGCAACTCTCCCTCACTGTCATGGTCTGTATCCAAGGTCATCCCACACTGTTGGCCACGTCTACCTGGGTTAGGCTGCTACAGGTTATGGAGAAAAAGTCTCACATTGGTGCCAGTGGCTATAGCACAAATTCATGGTAGGCAGTGGGTAAAAATCTAGCGGCAAAAGGAGAAGACAGTTTTCACTAGATCTGATTTTCTCAGGGAAATAAATGAAAAGGAAGGACATTGTGGGTGGTGTGGCGGGGTGGGAGAGATTGATTTTGATTTTGGAGAAGAAAGAGGGATAGATGAATTTAGGAAAAGTACAGAATGACATTTTACCAGTTGATTTCTTTCATTTTAAAAAACTCAATGGAAATGTGTCAGAATGAAAATTTCTGGATAGTAAAAACATGAGTGTTTAACATGTCATTCTCTGTACTATTTAACTTTTTATATATTTAAAACTTAACAACAAAAACTTTATTGTTAATTTTGATGCACACTCCCAGCTAATTACTATTACTTTAAGAGAACCGAACCTTCATAATTTGTTTTTGACAAATTTATTGAAGTATAATTTATATTCCATGCCATTACTCCATTTTAAGTGCAAAATTAAATGATGTTTAGTTAATTTACCAAGTTGTACAGCTATTCACATAAATCAGTTTTAGAAGATTTCCTTCCCCCTATTAAGTCCCCTAATTCCCATCCCCAACATTTCAAGCATGCCCCTCCCCATCACAGTGCTCTCCACATCCCTTAACTGTGGGTCTACCCTCCCAACCCCTGAATCCCTGGTGGACACCACCACCATTTGAGCACATAAGGTAATTTTTTAATGCCGCTATTGAAAATCTTCATGAAAAGTTTTGGCATACTTTTCAGAATAAGGATAGGATTTATAAACATAATTTACTCTTTAAAAACAATGAGTTAAGCACAGGGCAGGCAGAGCGGACTGGAACGGGAGGCAGCCAAGGATGTCAGCTGAGCAGGGCCCTGGGCGGGGATGGGGGGTGGGGGGCCATGGTCCAGTTCCACACCTCTCACCCACTCTCATAGCAGCCTGGGGATTAGTGTTCCTGCCTCCAGTTCAGCATCCCTCTTATTAGCTATGCCCCCAAACACAGCTGGCGAGGTCGTTCCAAAGCATAAATGTGAAGGTCCCCGCATGCTCCCTAAGGCCCCCAGATGAATCCCTGCTCCTCATTGGGATGACCCGGGGCTTTCCCCGCCAGGCTCACGCAGCCTCGTTTCCCTTTGCACGCTTCCAACCATGTTCTTCAGGGTTCCCCAACACCCTCCATCTTACGGAAATTCCCTGCCTTCCTCTACGCTCAGTTCTAAGGGCACCTCCTCCATGAAGCTTTCTTTAACTCTCTCATTCTCAGGATTAATCATTCCTTTCACTGGGTGGCCTTCACACTACCCTGTTTAATTTCCACCACAAAGCCCCCTGGCTGCAGATGACCTATTGGAAAAATGACAGGAAAGTTTAGTATTCCCCAAGAACACAGACGCTGCTTAATCAATTCCACACGCCCAAGATCTACGAAGGAGCCTACAGTATGCTGGGTTCTTGATGAAAAGTTAACTGGAGTGAATTAAGGAATCGTTTCTGTGCTTTTCAAGTTCAAATCTATGTGGAAATCCCAAACTTTCACTAGCACAAATTTTCTTCGCTAAAATTAAAATAAAATGAAAGTCTATCCACTTTTGAGGTGATCTGGTCCACAAACAAGCACTTTGAGAACCACTGCAGTTAGCAGGAGCATAAAGCTGACCTTTGGAACTTATTCTAACAGATTTTCAAGAGACTGACTTTGGTAGCTGGGATGACTCATCTGTCAATATGACATGAGAATGACCACTCTCTCCAAGTCTGTTTTCTTTACAGGAACATGGAAGAACTGGGAAACCACAAACTTAGAAACATGAGCTTTAAATGGGACACAGGAGCCATCCTGCAGAGGCAGGAAGGGACAGAGTGAAAGGTAGTTACCTCCTCTTTTTTCTGCCTAAAGCAGGTGGTTTTTCAAACCTTATTCAACGGAATAGCCGAAGAGGACATTACTAAGGATGTAAGAGACTGGGCTTCAACTGTTTTGGGCGATGGCTTTAACTTTCTGCTATGAGCTTATCTCATTAGCTAGTGTGGAAGGCCAAGAGGACCATGGCTATCATCAGCCTCAACCTACGATGACTTTGGTGAAGTTGTCTGTCCCTGCCCCCACACAAATGTGCCAGTGGACTCCAGAGCTGCACAGGAGAGTGTGGATGCAGCCTGTCCTACAAGACCAACACACCTGAGCCCATCCCTGGTAAGGGCTGGCTAGGAAGGTTAAGGAGAGCATCAGTGATGACAAAGCATCCCTGCGGCCAGGACCATGTCACCCTGAGTTCCTGATGACCACCACAGTGTTCATCCCAAATTAGGTCCACATTTTGACCAAGGGCTCAAAGTTAAAATGTGAAGCTAAGTGAAGGGCTGGTAGCAAGGGCTGAATGGTGAGCTCCTACATATGTGAGGGGTGACAAATTCTGTACAGCGTGCTGACATAAAGCCTTCTGCTTGAAAACCTTCTCCCACCTCCACTTGATGAAAGAGCAATTAGCTTAGGATTCAGAAAGATCTGAGTTCAAATCTTGGCTTCACCACCTACTAGACAGGCTTGATGACGTTCGATAAGTCAATTACACTCTTTGAGCCCCAGTTTCCTCAATATTACTCCTCAGTATCAGAATAATGGAACTCACTTTGTAGTGAGCCTAACGAGAGAACACGCCGGAGGCTCTGCATTACAGTAACTACCGTCTTCATTCCCAAACTCAAAAGTACATTCTCCACGAAGCTCATTCCTGGAATTCCCTCTCCATTTCCCTTTGGCTCTTCCTGCTAACACTTTCCTCAAGTGTCCTCTATTTCAGCTCCCATCTAAATGGCCAGCTCCGGGAAGAGGGGGTTGGCTGTTAACTGCCCACCACGAGGAACGCCATCCCTGGCACACTCAATTAGTATTAGCTTATGGAAAAACACAGGATTCCATTTTTCTAAGAATAATGTGGTAGGGAAGAAGGTAGAAATTATAAGATGAAGGTGGTTCTTGGAGCTTAAATGCTGAGCCAGTTACTATCCTACTGCCTGTTTCCCTCTCCTCCTAGTGCCTGCCCCAAAGGAGAATGTCCCAGGGCTGAAAGTGGGGAAGAAAGTCTTCTTCTTCTTCTTTTATTTTTAAATTTTTTAAGAACACAAATACAGCTGTGTATCTGTAGGCAGGTGTATGTGTAAAGCAATGGCAACATTGTTTTCTATAGAAGAACATTCTTAAAATCACCAAGTTAGAAAAAGAGTGCTTCCTATATCCCATAGGGATCCCTTGTGAACAGGAGGGCTTTATTCATCACTCAGGGCTTTTGTTCCAGGGCTGCATGCCCTGGTGAGTCGACAGGCACCACACAGACAGTGCAGAAACAGAGCAATTCATAACATTGTCGACGGAAACACAAAATTGATATCTGTAAACTTCTTTGTACATCATTAATTCGTTAGCTCAGAGAAACTAGAAACAGAGTCAGAACTTGAGCAAACACTGGGGTAGGTACATCCATATAGAGAGTATTGCACTTTCGGTTAAAAAGCAAGATCTATGAGGTTATCTTAGTCTTCCAACTGCTCAGCCAGTGCAGCTAAAAGCCAGCCACCATCAGCCACACGTGCGAGCGAGCCAGCATGCTGCCCACTACAGAGGGCACACCAAATGCTCCTTGCTAGTCTCTAGTCCTATTCCACAGCCAGCCTTGTTTGCATACAAAAAAGCTGAAGGACTCTGGGAAGGGTCCCAGTGTTCACCACTCAGTGTTGTGAAATTATACTGTCCTTGTTAGAACAAAAACACAAATTTAATTAATGGATAGAAAAATATCAGGACAGAAGAAAAAAAGGTAGGTGGAAAAGGTAACAATCTGGGCTAAAAATTAATTTTTATGATAAACTAAGCCTCCGCCATGCAAACTATAATCCCTTTGCATTTTTAAAATAAGAGAAAAATAAAGGTCATGTATGTTTTATGGCAAACTTTAGAAAGGGAGAAAGTAGGGAGAATTTATATTTAAGAAATTATCAGTGCCTCCATTTTTGCTATGAAATACATTTTAAGAGGCTGAAAAACAAGGCTCATGTAAAAAAAAAAATTTTTTTTTTTTTTGAGACAGAGTCTCACTCTGTTGCCTGGGCTAGAGTGCCACGGGGTCAGCCTAGCTCCAGCAACCTCAAACTCCTGGGCTCAAGCGATCCTTCTGCCTCAGCCTCCCAAGTAGCTGGGACTACAGGCATGTGCCACCATGCCCGGCTAATTTTTTCTAATATTTTTAGTTGGCCAATTAAGTTCTTTCTATCTTTTTTTTTTTTTTTTAGTAGAGACGGGGTCTCGCTCTTGCTCAGGCTGGTTTCGAACTCCTGACCTTGAGCGATCCTCCTGCCTTGGCCTCCCAGAGTGTTAGGATTACAGGCATGAGGCACCGCGCCTGGCCCAATCATGTAAAAAAAATTTTTAAGGAAACTCAAGTTTTAAAGGAATTACAAATATGGCCATGACCAAGAGTCTTCCCACCTCTAAGATGTATCTGTTTATTTTTAAGGCCACTCCTCAAATTTCTCTTTTAATAAGAGAGCCATTCACTTGAAAAATAATATTAAACAACGTGGAAGAAATCTAGCTGAATATATTCTCTGTGGCGGAAGAGACATACGTGAAAAAAATGTACTTTAATAATTTCTCAATATTTTAAAAAAGTAATTTCATGACCATTCTGGAAATAATTTTTTTTTTAAAGTAATTTCTACACCAATTTTGTGTCTGGGGACTTTTTTTTAAGTTCTCCTAGCCCAGGACTGTTTGGTGGACATTTAAAGGTTAAAAACAAAGTCATGTTTCTGTGCTGAAAAGTTATCAAAGACCAGCTCTCTGCTGCATTTGCATTGTTATTAGGAACACACACACACAAACACACACGCACACGCACACATTGAGTTTAATGTGAGGCTAGTAGGGAAACAGAGAGATTAGACACAAAGAAATGTAAACAGCTCTCACATGCAAGGAAACTAGGTTACGAGAATCCCAGCACCAGGCATTCACCAGTCACCATGGAAAACAGGAAGTGAGATGCATAGCAACCACAAGCCAAAAAGCAGAAAAGCGCATACCTTTAGCTTGGAATGAAAATCACGAGATTTCCTTCTGGCAAGAACCTGAATGTGACTAGACACCTGCAGGGTAGGGGAAGGGAGGAAAACAAAGGAAAAGCCTGTAACCATGGAGATGAAAAGCCCCCTACAACTGGGCAAGCCAGACGTACCTTAATGGCGGCTTGAATTTCTCGAACTTTCTTTCTTGCTAAGACCTGTATATGACTAGACACCTACATTGTTCGGGTTTATGAGGGGAAACAAAACAAAACAAAACAAAACAAAAAAAGGAAATCAAATATAAAATCGCTACTCCTTGGGAGGGTTTGGGGTGGGGTGGGGTGGGGGGTGGTTATTTGCATCTCAACAAAGCTCTGCAGTTAGGAATACACAGTCCCAGCCAGACACAAGCCCCCAGCGCTGCTCTAAGCTTTTCATACTGGGTCATCACTGCAGTGACCTGATTCGGGCTGAAAGTTTAGGCTCATCTTAGCTTCCCCACTCCGGGGAAACGGCACTGGGAAAAACTAATTTGGGGAAGGTTGAGATGGGGAGAGTAGGGTTGTTTTCTTTCTAAAATTAAAAAGGTGGGGGTAGAGGTAAATGAAAATATTTATAGCTTCTCAGTATCAGGAGGGAAAATCCTTCTCAATTTAGAAGAGACTATCCATAAATTAGCACATTCTGCAGAATCAAAAAGCCGAAGCTGTCGGTTGTATTCTGATCTCATTAAGAGCTCTGGATTCTGTAGCGAATGTTAAAATAATACTGACATGTAAATTAGATCTCAAAGAGAAATGGAAAGACCCAGTTAGCAGAGCTTTTTTTTTTTTTTTGCCCTTATAAATATCTTTAATCCTTCCACTCTTTTGGGTATTGACTAGGCGCCAAGTGGATTTGCATATTATTACAAAGCGAAATGTGTGAATACAGCCAGCCAGCCATCCTGTTAAAAATCTGGGTTGAAAACCACACGGATTTGCTGAACAACAAATTCACATTGGAGAGGTATCACCAACTGCTGCCTAAAAACATCCCTAGGATGCCCGGGTGTGGATCCGTAGCCAAGCCCGGCTTCTGAAACACAATGATTCCACTGGGTAAACAAATTTGCATCTCTTTCAGTGGGACTGGGTTAAATTTAGAAGAGTCCCCCAGTGAAAGGGTCACCGGGCAAGTGACCAGAGCTCACAGACCAGCAGACAGCCCAGGTCCAGCACTCTCAGTATGTGAGGGATTAGATCCGTCCGTTTCAGAAATTTAGAGCCTTCCATTTAAAAGTTCAGCGACTCAGACTGCGTGGCGATTACCTCATTTCAAATTCTCTAGCGACTCTAAAAACAGGATTTATGATAATAAAAGATCCTTTTATCTTTAACTTTGTCTCTGAGTTCCAATTATTCTTTTTCCAATTTGCTTTTGTACTTTTTTTTTTTTTAAGTACGGAGAAGCAGAAACTCCCCCATCCTCTTCACCCCTCCATCTGGCTCCTGCTGTTGCTTGTTTTCACCCGAATTTTGTTCTTATGTGATTCTCTGACTTGATGAGGGCCACTGTCAGCGGAAGGGGGGGAGCATCCCCCAAACAGACAATGCCCTGCCTCTGTGCGCTGGCAGGAGGCCACCTCCCTTTGTGCTGACTCAGCAGCGAGGCTCCCAGGCTGCGCACATGTAGCATTCCTGGGGAAAAGCCTCTCCCCATTATAAACACTCATGAAAACAATTCCTCACTGGGAAGAGAGCTGAAATCTGCTGCTCAGTCTTAATGAGACCACAGTTTGGCTTGCCTTTTGGTTTGACGGCAGTTTTTAAGGTCCGTGCCATATCCTTCAGCACAAATCAACATTAAAAAATATTTTTTTTCTGTTAACAACTCACCCGTGAGGTTTTTTTTTTCTTTTCTTTTTTAGTTAAACACTAATTTCTCATCCATTCCAGTGTGAACTGGGTCCTGTCAGAGATTTGGGCTGCTTTACATCTGAAAGAATGAGGGAAGGCAGAGCCCTGACAAAGGGCAGAGAATTTCTGATAAGGCTCTGCACAGAGGTACTGAAGTTGTAACTTCATTTCAGACACAGCAGCTACTGACAAAAAGCCATCGCTTAAGAAGCAACAGTTCCCTGGATGCACACCATTTAACATCATATTCAGGCCAATACCCAAGGCTGCTAGCGTCACTTTTTCATTGAAACGATGACTAATATGTAATCGTTCCAGGATTTTACGATGCATGAAATCTCAAAATTTCATCACTTACAAGTGTATTCGCACCTGCAATTTTTGCAATGTTTGCAGATGCACATTTCGGGAAAGAAACGTCAGTTGTGAAATGCCGCACAGGAGCAGCTCATACGCTGTCCTTAGCAGTGAAACTTTCCCGTATGAGTATAAAAGGAACTTGGAAGACCACATAATAAAGGGTCACTGAAATGATGAACAGTGAAAACTGAGCCAATTTAAAACACCTACAACACTGACGTCCTTACAGGGAACTCAAATTGGGGGCTCCTAGGAGCCAAAGCACAGCCAGCCACTGCAGCCAAAACGCCTCCTTGGGCCATTCGATGACATGCACAATTTCCAGGTGGTATATTTTACCTGTTTTCTGGTCCGCGTCTTCCCTGTCCTGAGTTTGATGTATCTGGCTATCAATTCATTCCTACCTGAAAGAAAGAAGAATTTACAATAATGTGGGTAGCATAAAAAAAGAAGGGGGGGGCATCTCTGAAAGCTGGAAATAGAATTCAAAATCAAAAATTTTTTAAGTGCAACCATGAGTTTATTAATGCTAGAAAAACAGAACAGCACAATTGTTTACAAAAATATTTACCAGGAAAAATTAAGATGAAGGGCATTTAATTTGGAAATTAGACCAACAATTAAGGATAGAAATGTATCTTTTTAAAATGTGTCCTGTCATTTGCATGCTTGTACCTAAATGGGTGGTCACTCATATGAGCAGCAAATATTAATATAAATACAAAGAAGGATTACTCTGGGAGAAAACAAATCCAGTTTTGTTCTAGTCTTTTATTTTTCATATTCACTTTCCTTCTCATTCAGTTTCTACTTGTACATGGATAACTACAGTTAGAATCATTATAGCCACAAGAGAATGAACTGCTATGGCCAAGGATGCCCTACAGTGATAAGAAGCAGACACCACCCCCCAAGGTATTATGTACCAGTGACTGACTATGCACAAGTCACATCAGTGAAAAAACCGTCTCAACCAACCTTCCATCCCTACCCCATCAGGAAACTGAGAAGTCAGTCCAGACAATTTGACTTTGAAGAATTATAATATAATAAGAAAATATTAGCCAGGCATGGTGGCGCATGTCTGTAATCCTGGCACTTTGGGAGGCTGAGGCAGGAGGATTGTTTGAGGCCAGGAGTTCAGAGGAAGGGTGAGACCCTGTCTCTACAAAAACCAGAAAAATTAACTGGGTGTGGTGGCGTGTCCTCTAGTACCAGCTACTCAAGAGGCTGAAACAGGAGGATCACTTGAGCCCAGGGGTTTGAGGTTGCAGTGAACTGTGATGGTGCCACTGCACTCTAGTCCAGGCAACAGAGACCCAGTCTCAATTAGAAAAAAAAAAGAGAGAGAGAGAGAAAAAGAAAATGTATCCCCAGAAACTAAGTGGTACCTAAGATACCCCATAAAATAAAAACCCACTTATACAAGACATGGATCCTTCTGAGCGGGTCATATTGACGACGTCAACTTGCTCTAACACCAAGAATTGAAAGTATTTCGTACTCCAACAGTAAATGGAAACCCTCCATTTCATACTACTACTTTGGGCTGGCTTTCTGTCAGCTCCATCCTAAGGAGAACTTGTTTTGGTCAAGAACAAGTCTCAAGTCTGAGGCTGAGGCATTGACTCGTGTGCTACACCAGCCTGAGACTGTCGGGCCAGATCCTACTGCTCCTTCAAGGCCCTACTTTGACGTCACACCCTCAGGGCCCTCTTCTCTCACCACTCGTCTAGGTTTGGTTGCTTTGCTCCATGCTCCCACGACAGCACAATCTGTACTTCTCCTTCTTGGTATGTGGCTGAACCGCCATTAGATTCACAACCGTAGTTAGTTGTACGATCTGTGTTCGTGGTCTTACTTCTTCCCAGACATACTGTACACTGGAAGAAGTCAAGAACTCTGTGTTGTTCCCCAATGTCTCCCAAGCACTCAGCACCCTGCTGAGAATGAATGAGGCACAGAGGATGAATGAAGGAGGAAATAACCCAGCCCCTGGTGAAAGTCAGTGACCACATCTCCCAGACCTCCCCTGGCAGAGTAAAGAAGTGGCAGCACTGACGAGGACCAATGCCAAAACGTCCTTAGAGAAATTTTGTCTGAGAACTCTAAAGATGCTCTCATTGCCACCTAGAATGTTCCGTACAGTCACAGCTCTATCACCTGCCAGTGCTGGGACAGTGCAGGACATGGTCACCAACAGAAAGCAAAGGAGTCTGGGTCATCCATTCCCATCCCTGAAAGTCTAACTCCCCATAAGCCTACCCTAACATTTCTAGAATTGAGAAAGCAGACCATTTTATCTTAAAACATAGTGAAGAGGCCGGGTGCGGTGGTGGCTCACACGTGTAATCCTAGCACTCTGGGAGGCCGAGGCGGGTGGATCACTCAAGGTCAGGAGTTCGAAACCAGCCTGGGCAAGAGCGAGACCCCCATCTCTACTATAAATAGAAAGAAATTAATTGGCCAACTAAAAATATATATAGAAAAATTAGCCAGGCATCGTGGCACATACACAACAGAGTGAGACTCTGTCTCAAAAAAAAAAACATAGTGAAGAATAAGAAGACCTTCCTTGGCCATGCATGGGAGCTCACACCTGTAATTCTAGCATTTTGGGAGGCTGAGGCAGATGGATCTCTTGAGTTCAGGAGTTCAAGAACAGCCTGAGTAACACAGTGAGACCCTGTTTCTACAAAAGTAAAGAAAATTAGCCCAGCATGGTGGTGTATGCCTGTAGTCCCATCTACTCAGGAGGCTGAAGCAAGAGGATCGTTTGAGCCCAGGAATTTGAAGTTGCTGTAAGTTATGATGATGATGCCATTGCACTTCAGCCTGGGGAACAGAGTGAGACCCTGTCTCCAAAAAAAATAAAGACCTCCCCTTATTTAAGGCTTCCTGTAACTTTCATCTCCAGATTCTTCTTGTTCCTCTGAAGTCAACAAGAGCAAGGCTACAGACATATCCACAGATAGATCCCTACTCCTGTTCCCAGTCTTTTGGGCATAGTTGGGCTTTTCGGACCCAAATACAGAACCTTACATTTATCTCTGCTCCAATTCATCCTGTTAGATTCAGCGTATCACTCTAGCCTGTCAGGATCTCCTCAGATCTCGATTCTGTGACCGAACTCTCTTAGCACAGGAAAAGGACCTCTAAATTCAGTTTTGAGGATTGCTTCCCTAAGCATTCTCTTTAAAACTTTTGAGAACTACCAATGTCCCTTGTAGTGTCATCGGGTTTACTTTTCCATCTCTCAGATGGTTGTACAGATTTTGCAATTTGTTTCAAAGGCTCCCTGACAGCAGAGCCCAGCTAGGAGTACCTAATTACCAGAAGCCAGACCAAAATGACAATGTCTGCAGACAAGCTAAGCACCCTCCAGCTCCGGGCCTCACGGTGCACCCTGTTCAGGGCTGTCTGAGTGGCCCAGATGAAATAGGTCTAGGGCTCTGTATTACACACAATTTCCTCTGAACCTTGTCCAGATGGCAAAAACGTCTCCTGTCTCAAACTTGCTTACTTTCTGTGACAGAATAGCTTGGTAAGTGTGACACATAACCTATGGAACTAATTTTCAATTTCTTATGGCATTTGGTTGAATGGATAAGATCAACATCCAGGACAGCCACATTTGACTGTGTCCCCTGCGGTCTCCACACAGGGGATCCCTGGGAGTTAGACGCTATCAATTCATGCTTTGATTTAGGTACAGCATAATGACATTTCAGTCAACAATGAACCACATATATGACAGTCGTCCCGCAAGATTACAATGGGGTATTTTTACTATTCTATTTTTACTATTACTATTTTACCTTTTCTATGTTTAGGTACACAAATACTTACCATAGCATTACAATTGCCCACTGTTTTCAGTATAGCAACATGTTATGCAGGTTTGTAGGCTAAGGGCAGTAAGTCACATCATATACCCTAGGTGTGTAGTGGGCTATTCCATCTAGGTTTGTGTAACATTCTGTGATGTTCACATAATGACAAAATCGCCTAACAATGCGTTTCTCAGAATGTATCTCCATCATTCAGCGACACATGACTGTATTTCTAAAAATTGCTACTTCCACAGGCCCTTACTGAGTACTGTGGGCTGAACACTACACTATAGTCAACATTTCATTGAAAGCTTATCTCAACTCTCGTGTCCTTGCTCTCCAAATGTGCAGGATCACCTTTCAAAAGTCTGTGTTCCTCCTTTCATCCTCCTTTCAAGCGATAAATAATAATTATTTAATTCTTTTGATTATTAGAATTGCCTCGTTTAACTTACAAAATCTTCCCTTAAACAGCTCTTTGAAACCTAATAAATTCTCTTAAATGCTCTACTATTGCTTGTAATAAAACTGGTAAGATTTCAATCCTCCCCAAAATTAAAAGTCTACATCAATTATTACTTCATTATTCATTTTAATTTGGAAATACAGGCTAACGTTACCTAAGTCAAATTATTTTAAATAATTACTTGAAATATCAAATATATATCCATCTTTTAAATCAAAAACATTAGTGTTATGGCTTTGATCCTATTAAAATTTTCTGTTTAATTCTAAGTCTTCCCAAAATTAAAATAAATACACATTAGGAAAAGAAGTATGCCATTTCAAACAATTTTGGAATTATCTTTTTGGCTGCTTGGGGTTGTCTATACTCTGTAGATATCCTGACCGGCATCTTGTCAGGAAGCCTGACAGGACATCCTGAGCCCTATTTCTACAGCCCTGCCTTCCAAATGCGGTGGGTTCACAGAGTCCACAGTCCTGGATTTGGATCATATTAATATGGTTCAGAATTTCCCAACGAAGGAGCAGGAGATAAGTACCACTCACCATCGCTGACAGAACTAGAGATGGGTCCCCAGTCTCCACAGCACAGCCCTGTTTTACAGCCACAATCCAAATGTTGGGCACTGGGAATGTTAACCCTTGTTTACCTAATTCTTCTCACACACACACACACTCACAGTGGTGCTTGATCCAGGAAACCTTGCGTTACAAAACTGACTTTCAACAAGGTTAACTTTAAAGTTAATTGCTACTTTCCTGAACTAATCCTGCAGTCATTTGGGGAGCATCTTCCTTTGTGCCTCGTATCACGCAACCTGTCTGGTGTATCAGAGATAAAAAGCCTCTCTGTAACACAAAAATGCCTTTAGAAATGTGCAACGTATCACTTCTGCACGCCTTGCTTTTCCCACAGAAACACAGCCTGACCTGCCACTTTTAACTGTGATCCTCACCAGGCGCTGTAATCGAGTTTGTATTTTATTTTTCCTTCCTCCTGAATAACATAACACAGTTGAAAGCGAGCCCATCATCGGCTTCTCCCGCATCCTGGATCGCCATGAAATTTCCTGGTAAAGGGGCAACGCAGAGAGAGATTCCAGCAGAAAGGCAGGGAGTTCGCAGTTTATGCTGTGCCTGCCTTACCCAGACAGAAGACTGGTTAACGTTGTTGTGGGCTGTGTGTATAATGGGATGTGGCCTCAAGGTCATGTTTGAGGCACAGCAAATGCAGGGTCTGTGGCTAGAAATTGTAGCCCAGAGACTCCACTTTAACAGTGTAAGAGCCACTTCGTAATTGAATGGAGCCAGGGAGCCGCAAAGAAAGAAGCAACAAATGGATTGCTCCTCTTCCCCGGCTGCAGCCGGCCTGCGGCAAACTCAGACCCAAGCAGGGCCGAACCCACGGCTTGGGGAGGGGGCTTCAGTGAGGTGACTCTGAGGAAACCTCTGCTGGCCTTCCCTTCACCAGGACGGATACCTGAGGATTCCCCACCCCCTTTTTCCATATTAAA
>CAUYRT010037669.1:0-21070 GCA_963574885.1 Lepilemur ruficaudatus
ACCTCCTGGGCTCAAGTGATCCTACTGCCTCAGCCTCCCGAGTACCTGGGACTACAAGCATGCGCCACCATGCCCGGCTAATTTTTTTCTATATATTTGTAGTTGGCCAATTCATTTCTTTCTATTTATAGTAGAGACGAGGTCTCGCTCTTGCTCAGGCTGGTTTTGAACTCCTGACCTTGAGCAATCTGCTCGCCTCGGCCTCCCAGAGTGCTAGGAATACAGGCGTGAGCCACCTCACCCGGCCTAGAAATAATATTTTTATTGTTATAAATGTTACACATGGCCATTGTAGATCTTTTGGAAGAGAGGATAATGAGAAGATCAAAGTCAAAATTGCCCGTCCATCCCATTGCCCATTTGGGGACACAGCCTCTCCCCTGGGCTGCCTGTCAGGAGGGCTCGTCCGGGGGGGACCAGGAGGCATTCAAGGTGGGTCGGCATTGAATGTGAAAGCTTCCTCATCCTGACAAGGGCTACCTGCGCTCCTAGATGCCTAGGGAGCTCGTGGACGCTGAACGCATGAGCAGTGAGAGACATCTGAGTGCTCCTGCCTCTGGCCAAGCAGCCTAGCAGGGCGGTGGGCCAGAGCTCCCAGCTTGCTTGGACTTTTTCTGCAGAGTCAGAAGCAACCTTGCACGTGAGATGCGGGGTCTGTGCTCGGCCCTGCAACAAGCTGCCCCTTAGCCTCCATGTACCTCAGTGGTCTCCGTCATAAAATGCAGCTCATAATTCTGTCCCATCTACTTCCCAGAACTTTGCTGGGTCTCAGGGGTGTCTGGGGATAAACCAAGCATGGTAGGTTTCCTTTCTCCTCCCCCGCCTTGTTTTGAATGCCAGCGTGGAAGGGCTTTGCAGATAATGAGCCAAACCCGTCATTCTACCGATGAGCAAACTTATACCTGCCTGAAGCTGATGGGACCTGCCTGAGATCCGACAGATAATTGTGGAGGGACTGCGAATCTAGGGCAGAGGCCAGGGCGGGCTGCACCAGCTGGGCTGGGCCTGGCCTGCCCATGTGATGTGCAGCTGGCAGGGGTGCGGCAGCACGAGCCTCAGAGTGTGTGTGTGTGTGCGTGCGCACATGCATGTGGGGCTGTGTGTGTGTGTGTGTGTGTGTGTGTGTGTGTAGTGGAACAGAAATGCCCGGGGTCACTCTCATAGCATCATAACATCCAGGCCCTAGATGAGACCCCAAAGTTCATTTTACGTGAGCTCCCAATCACTGGGAAATCGCCTAGATGGCTGTTGAGGTCTGAACCACACACACCTAAAGCTGCCTTGGACATGGCCAGAGTATTTATTCATTTATTATTTCTTAACTTGTTCTATTAAAGGTTTTAGGTGGCTTAAGCAAATACATAAAAAAAAAAAAAAACACGACACCAAATTGTTTTTTTTTTTTTTAGGAGAAATAAAAACAAGGATGGAGAGGCTAAAATTATATACATAACAACCTACACTCTTGCTAAGGTGGGCCACATTCAGCTCTGAACCTCCTAGTAGCTGAGATGAAAGGGGGAACTTGATTAGTAACATTAGATAAAAATAAGAATTAGATAAAAGTTTACAAAATAAATTACTTGGGAGAAGCGCCACTACTATTGGTGGTAACACCATCAGTGTCTTCATCAGATGACACCAAGTGACATAATGATCATCTCTCTCAGCCCAAAGCTCTTTGTAGCAGGCCATGTTGGTCATGTCCTCTGGCCAGATGTCCATATCCCTGAAGCGGGGATCCCTTCCACCTGAGAGGTCTCTGCTGCCATCCTGGATTTGAAGGAGAACCTCTGGGGCTTCCCGCATTTCTGGGTGCAGCCCAGACTGCTCCAGGAACTGCAGTGTTCTCCCTGCAGGTGCGTGGCTGTGATGATGAACAGGCTGTCACCAAGCACCATCAAGAACTTCTACCTGGCAGGCTGCAAGGTGAGAACACCCTGGGCAGGGCATGTGGCCCCTGGGGGGCCTTCAAGAGCACCCTAGGTGCTGGGATTTCATCCACCAGGCCCAGCTCCAAAAAAATCTATTTGAAGGCACCAAGTGAAGGGTAGCAATATTTTATTTTGCCAAGTGAACCCATTTAGTTTTTTAAAAAAGCATTATTTTTAAAAGGATGTTTTAACATCAAAAATGTAGAAAGACCTTAATTTTAGAGGAGGAAAAAGCAGCACAGCCTTTCTCACCAAAATAGCAGACAACCTTCCAGCACATTCTTGCTAGAGTTGTGAGACCTTGCCCCACCGGGGTCCAGGCAGCGTGCCAGCATCAGGATTGAATGATATAATCAAGGTGTCATTATCAAAGGGGAAAACCGAGATCCAGGGAGGGTAGCAACCTGCCTAGGGGCCAGCTTCTGAGGGGCAGGGCTGGGTCCAAACCTCAGGCCTCCTGGTTTCGGCGCCCTCCGTGTGGCCGCAGTGACCTGGAGGGACACTCACACTGTAAGCAGACTCCTAATGCTTGGTCCGAGTACAGCCAGCATGTAGCGGCAACCCTGCCACCACGGCCTCACCTTTGCCCCGTGGCTATTTGGAAGCCACTCTCTGTAGCATCTCCATTCTTGTCGGCATTTCTCGGCAACTTTTGGGCCCCTAGCCCTGAGGACATTCGAGATGTACTAAGACCCTCTCAAGGTCCCTGGCCCCGGAAAGCCTTGCCCTTTTGTCCTTGCTTTTGGGGTGTGTGCCCCCAAAGCCTCAGAACTCCCCGTGGGGTATGCCCCTCGGGCCCTTGTGTGACCCGTCACTGACTTCAGCCAGCATACAAGGCTTGTAGTCAGGCCACCTGGGTTTGCATACCGCTCTGTCCCTGACTACTTGTGACCACAGGTAAGAGCAGAAACCTGGGAGCCTCGGTTTCCCCAACAGTAAAATAGATAATAGTGAACCAACTTCGTAAGGTCGCGATGAGTATCGATTTAAGTCAACTGAATGCAGTGCGTTGAGCACAGCAAACGCTCAGGAAACAGTACCTGCTATAACGTGTGTTTTGTAGAAAGGGTTTGAGCACATCTGCAGGGTGACGCTTCTTCTCCGAGCACGCGTGTAGCATCGGGGCAGGCCAGCAGAGGGCGCCAAGAGCTCAGGACTTCCTGCAACTGGCTTTTCTTGCCCTCGCAGTACAAGGAAGAGCAGCTCACCACCGCCTGTGAGAACTGGCTGGGGATGAACTTGGTCCCTCTGGTGGGGACACAGATCTACCTCCGGAAAATCCCACAGGACCTGCTCCACAAAGTGCTGAAGTCCCCCAGGTCAGAGCTGCTTCCAGGGGTGCTGCCCTGGGACGGGCACGGGAAGAAGTGGGGGCCCGCGTGGGGCCGGAGGCGCTCCCGTGGGGCTGCACCCACACGCCCGCTGGACGCGCCTGGTCCTTCCTGATCCCAGACGTCCTGCCCTCCTGGACAGTGGGTTTTGGCTGGGGCCCAAACTCAGGGAAATGTGCTTGGGTTGGGAAGGGGGCTCCTTTCGCGTCCCTTCTTCTGGGTAGGGACCTTCTGGGTTCCCACTGTCTCTCACCTACCTGAGTGCAAAAAGTAAAAAAAAGACTTTATTGCCTAAGCAATTTTTAGAAAAAATCCTGACAACATTAATACACATTCATTGTACGTATAAAGCCTCTCACCCTAGATGAGTTTATATCTCCAGCCCCAACTCCTCTCTAGACCCAGACATTCAACTGCCTGCTCGACCCCTCTGGCCATTAAGGCTAAAGCCCAACTCTTGGTGACCCCTGACCTTTTCTACACCTCCACTCTTCCCCCAGTGTTCCTCGACCATCTGACCAGCTGCTCAAGTGAGAACCTTGAGAGTCCTTCTGGCCCCTGACCCTGAGGTCAGTTCTATTTCCAGATGAAACCCGGCTCTATGGGCCTCCTTCCATGGGCACCAGCCTCAGCCAGAAGCCAAACCTCCATGGTCTTGGCTCAGGGGGATCGCTACTCTGTCTCACTTCTGGTCTGGACCCTGCTCCAATCACACCTCGAGCCAGGGACTCTCCCTCTCTGATCTGGCTGCATCTCACACACTGTGCGGCAGCCCCAGGGCCCTTCCTGAGACGTCCCTGCTGAGCCCTCACCTGCACACCTGCACGGGGCCTCTGTGCATGCCCACCCTCCTGCCTGAAATGCCCGGCCCCTGCCAGGCTCCTTCCCGTCCTTCCAGCAATTCATGGAACCATTCCTCGATGCTGGGCTTTTTACGTCATTTCCAACATTTACCAATATAAATAGCGCCCTGGTGAACATCCTTCAGTGTTCATTTATCTTCATCTCAGATTATTTCCCCACATTAAATTCCTGGAAGTAAAATGACTAAGTCAGAATGACTTGGTGTTTGTTTATATTAGTCTTTTAAAAGGTATTTTATTTGAAAATAATTTCAAACTTAAAGAAAAATGGCAAGAATAGTATAAAGAATACCTATTAATATATACCCTGTACCCTGAGTCACCCTATTCCATTTTTGCTGTGTTTCTCATTTGCATCTCATTTACATATACACATCTTTTTTTTCCCTGAACTATTTGGGGGTAAATTGTTTATACCTCATGCTCCTTTACTCCACACGCTTTAGTCTTTATTTCCTAAGAAAAAGAAAAAGAAATTTTTACTATAACCACAGTGTGCTTATCAACTTTAAGAAATTTAACATCAATGCAATACTTTGACATCATTTATCCAATACTGTCCTTTGTAGCATGTGGCTTCCCTGCAATGTTTAGGATCACATGTTACATTTAGCTGTCATGTCTCTTTAGGACTCTTTAAAAAAGGTTCTTGGTACCCATTGCCAGTTACCAAGATTTCACTCCCTCTGGGGGAATTTCAAAAGTGAAAACTAAATTCTGCTAAAAATCTTAGTGATATATTAGACCATAAGTGTTTACGCATGTTTAAGTGATGGAAAGCATTCTGACTTTAGAAATTAGATCTGGAAAGATTTATTCTACTGTTGGTTTGAATTTGCTAAGCAGCATGCAGCACCCTCACGCTTACAGAGACGGGAGGGTGGCAGAACAGAGTTCTGGTGTTGAGAGAGACCATATCACCCAGGAAGACCCCAGAAGCCCCAGCCCAGGTGCGGGGTGCATCCAGAGTCATTCCACTGTGTCCCTCTCCGCTTGTCCCCACTCGGGCACTTCTCCCTCCAACAGAGCAAAGGTTACGCAATCGTAGAAGAAAAGATAAACATGGCATCCCTTAGACTTTTCATAACACTGTCCCTCCCTTGGAAAGGCTGAGCTGTCCCATGCTGGTAGCATTTAACCAAGAAAGGAGAAAAAAGTGTCTGACCACAAGCAGAACGTTCGTGGTGGGATAAGCCTGACAAAGCGTATGCAGGGCAGGAAAAGAGGTCAAGGACATTACGTGTCAAGTGTCTAGACTCAGCAGCTTGGCAGACATGACTGATGTGGAAAATGGGTCCTGCTCCTCCGGCCCCTCCCCAAGAGCTGTCTGCACAGACAGTCCAGGGCTATCCTGGCTCGAGAGGGAAGAGCCCTGCGTGGCTGTGGGCATGTCATCGCCTGTGAGCCCTCGCTGAGGGCTCCCCCAACTGAGGCTCACATCATCTGAGGTTGATCTCCAGTGGCACCTGCTTTAAAGCTTGAGGGAGGTGGGAGACAGGGCACAGAAAGAGGGGGACTTGTCAGAAGTTTAACCGGGCCAGGGCTTCTCATCTTAGGGTGCTTGCTGAGTTTCAGGCTGCCACGGCCCGTGCCTGATTCAGAAGGCACCTTCCGGCCAGCTCACTGGCGCGTGCTGTGTGCACTGGCCTTTTTATCCCCGCAACCTCGTGCTGTAGGCACAATTATTGTCCCTGAGATAAGAGGGGCTGACAGTGGCCAGGGTGGGGCCTCCACGGGCTCCAAAGTCCACGTCCCGCCCTCTGCACTGCACCCTCCTCATTTGGGAGGGAGGCCGAGGCTTCCAGCGACTGGAAGGAAACAGTGAGGACTGGGTAGTCCCAAGGCTGCGGAGCCGGATGCATGGAAATGCCAAACGCCAACGTCCTGGCATCTGGGGTGGAGCATCCCTTGGCCCCACCCCACTGCCCTTCCAGCCACCTACTGTGGCCAGCCCCTCGGTCTGTGGTCACAGGTGTTCTGAACAGCATCCACTTCTTAGCAGATGCTTCCACTTGCAGGCCATTCGGCCATCCCTGTCTGAAATCCTTTGACTTCATCTGCCTCTGGTTCTTTTTTTTTTTTTTCCATTTTGTAAACAACCTGGGGTAAAATATACACAGCTGTCCTGACCTCCTGGGCCTCTGGTTTTAAGTTATTTGCCTGGACGTTTGATTTTCAGTTAATTTTCTTCTGAGAGGTCACTGCTAGGTTACCCTGTTCTACTAATGCTCATATTAAGAAATCTTCCTTCCAAGTTGAGTTTTCCTGGAAGCCAAGCTCCTTGTGGACTCAGGAGGATGGAGCCCTCAGAGGGATATCTAGCTCCTATCTACGCAGAAGGCTACCTTGCAACCGGGGCACTGTGTCCCTCGCGTTTCCAGTTCTCCCTGACTTCCTGCCAATGACTCAAGGAGTCTCTGGTCTGAGGAGTTCCCTAAGAAGAGCTACCCATGTCCGATTGTCACGTCTGTCCCATGGCTTCCCCCCCAGCATGGGATGCGGTGCCCATTGTTGTCAGGAATACCCCTGGGCATCCATCTCTAATGTAATAGCTCCTGAAGCTTCTCTACTAATAATAGAGTCCGTACCAAGTACTGATGCTAGTTGTGTACCGAGCATGCTGAGCGGGTCATCCAGGCGAATTCCCATGGCAACCCAATGCGGTGAGTACTGCTACCATTTTCCTGTGGAGTAGAGATTGCAGGAAATGACAGGTTACCCTAAGGTCCCCCCATGCAACATGAGAGTTGGGATTCAAACCCAGGTCTGAGTGGCCTGAGAGCCCATGGCCATTGCCAGCCCACTGGTGTGCTCTGCATGAGGCCTTCTTTTTCTTCATTGACAGTCAAGATCAATAAGGATATCGGTATTATTTTTTATAGTAAAACAGATTATAGAATAATGCAATTGTACTCATCTCTCCAAATGAACAAATAGTAACATTTTGTCTTAAAAAGAAATCAGACATTACCAATAAAGCAGAAATCACCTACGTTCCCTCCCCCTATCCTGTCCGCCCCTCACATTCTGCCTCCCTCCCCCTTCCTTCCTAAAGACAATCGACCACTGTTAGGAACTTGCTTGGATCCCATCCATGTGATTATTCTCTCACATATGTGTGCATCCTGAAATAACGTGCAATGTTGGCTCACAAAACTTGAACTTCATATAATTGTTCTCGGTGATTGTAACATTCTGCAACTTACTCGCTAGCATCCAGTGTTGTGTTCTCCCCATGTTGATGTTTACGTATCTAATTAGCATTTAAAATTTAATTGCACAGGTTTCTACCAAACAGATACACAGCAGTCTTTTTTCATTCCCTTCCTAATGGCCTTTGTTTTATTTTGTCTTGTTTGTTTTTTCACTGTGACAAACGGTGCTGCCCTGTTCCTATCTTGTTCACATGGGCACAGCTTCCTCTATTGGTCTATAGTCAAAAGGGAGCTTTTGTTATTTATATATTATTCTCTTATTAAAAAATAGAGGACCGTGTCTTGTGAACAACATTTTTGTCTCCTAAAGAACAAAGACCAGTTACATTCTAACAGCCGCTCGTGAGCACCAGTACACAGAGTCGACAGCCCAGGAGTTCACCCATGTCGGAGGGGGGTTTGGAGCTGCTGTGAGTTCTGTCTTGACTGAGGCCATCAGAGCTCTTAGGTAGATGAAAATGTACTCGAATGTCCTTGGCGTGGTTACTTGTTGCAGGAACTAATACTTTCAGGTTTTGATGTTGGCCTAAAGGCAGAGGGCGTTACTTCAGTATTTAAATCCTTCATCAATAAAACCAGGATTCCGATTCATGCACGGCCCCCGCATTGCTGCTGGCCCCTCTGTGGTCAGATCTCAGAGAACCTTCTGGGTTTGATGACTTCAAGTGTGGAGTCTACACTGGAAGTCACATCGCTTCCCAGCCCAGCTGACAAAGCTCTCTGGGGGGGTATCACACCAAAGGCCCTGCGAGGTCTCCCCTTCCCGCCAACTTGGTTGCCCAGACAGTGACGAACTTGGTCCTGTCTGGCCAGAGTCACAGCGCGTGCATTTGTAGGTGGCCTGGACTCCAAATAAGAGGAAGCGATGGTGCTGCTCTGTCCAGAAATAGCATGAGAGGTGGGTGACATTTCCCCTGACCTTCAGAGTCACAGTTTGGCTTGGATTCCGCCCACCACAACCACTTAAAGTGGTGAATGAAGAGGCTGTGACATATTTTAAAGCCAAGGTGCTATGTCCATGGTCAGGGACCAAAAATATCAACAGGTTTGAGAAATGTCGAAATGGCTTCGTAGATAACCACAGAGGCTGTCAGAGAAGGTGTGCGGGAAACATCTGTACTGTGTAGAGCTGACATTTCGGGGCAGCAACCACTCCTTGGCACCCCTTGTCTCCTGCGGACAGGCCTTGGGCTGCTGCAGACACCGCGCGGGCTCGGGAGCCAGCACCCAGCCCGGGCCCTCTTGAACAAGGACTGCCATTCGCTCAGCACACGACCCTGTGCCAGGCACTGTGCCATGCACTTTGTCTCTGTGTGGTCAGCACAATAATGGCCCCAGAGACGTCCACGTCCCAATCCCCACAACCTGCGATTGTGTCAGTTTCTATGGCAAAGGGGAAGTGAGGCTGCAGATGGAACCAAGGTCGATAATCGGATGACTTTAAAATGAGGAGATTATCCTGGATTATTGTGGCCCGAGTGGTCACAAGCGTCCGTTCAATGTGAAGAGGGAGGCAGAGGAGTCAGACCAGAGAGGTTTGAAGACCCTGTGCTGCAGAGCATTGATTGAGGAAGAGGCCGCAAGCCAAGGAATACGGGTGGCTTCTAGGTGCTGGGAAAGGCAAGGGCGTGACTCTCCCTAGAGCCTCCAGAAGGAACACAGCCCTGCTGCCACCTTGATCGGGGCTCGTCTTGTACTTCTGACCTCCAGAACTCTGAGATAATAAATTCGTGTTGTTTTGAGCCACTTGGTTTATGCCAATTTGTTACAGCAGCAGCAGGAAACCCACATAACATGTCACTTCATCCGTTCTTCCCCACTGTCCTCTGAGCAGCTGCTGTGATCACTGTTCACGGAGGAGGAAGCCTGCAGGGCAGCTTAGCAATTGCAGGGGCTTCCACAGCCGGTGTGGGGCAGAACTGAGATTCCAGCCTGTCCCTTACCGGGTCTGAGCCCGGAAGGGTGTGACCTTGGACAAGTTATTGGGGTTTCAGACCCTCAGTCGTGGCACTCACCTGGGGTGTCAAATGTAAGGGGCACCAACAAAACTCAGTCGTCAAGATAAAGTGTATTTTAGTGCAATAATTTTAAAATCAACATTATTGCAAAAAAACCATGATAAACAGAATACTAATTTTAAATAAACATAGGGTTGGTCTCAATTTCTACATTAATAGAAGTAAGGACTATATCCCAGCTTTGCAGGACTGTTGTGTGGAATTAAATAAAAGAATCAACAGAAAACATTTTCAGAAGAGCTGGCCTGTAGTAAGAGCTCATTACATGATGACCTTTTTTCTTCTTTCCTTTCTGGCGGGGGGACTGTAGGTGGGTGAAAACACAGGCCCCTGTGTCAGGCTGCTAAGATTCGAATCCCAGCCACGTCAGATAGCAGTTGAGTGACCTTGAGCAAGTCATTTAACTCCTCTTTGTTTGAGGCAACCTGCAGACTCCACGGTGGTGCCTCACTCCTAAACTCAATTTAATTCCGTTTTCTTACCAACGGCATGGTTTGGTTTTTTTTTTTTTTTTTTGCTGTTCCTAACATTTCTTCTCTATCTTTTATTTTGGACAGGTTGTTCACCTATAGTGAATTTCATCTTCTGAAAACAATACTCCTTTGGGTCTTCTTGCAACTAAACCACAAAGTTCAGGCAATTCCGATTTACGAGACCGTGCTGGCATTTTTTACCAGGTAACACAACTTAGTGTCGATTGATGAAATGTACTTGCATTGTTTTTATTTTATTTTATTTTTTTTCACTCCTAATATCATGGGGGGAAAGGCATCAGGGATGTAATTTTTCATAGCATCATCCAGAGGGCAGTTTTCTTTATGGGGCCTAAGACTGTGGGAAACCTTTGAACCACTAAATGACTTGGAAAAGTAAATAACAAGTAGGTGTCATAGTGTGAGATAATCACATGCTTCTGGGAACTTGCTGTGCGTCCAGTCACAGGCATGATGCAAAAGGTGCTCTTTTCTTTCAGGAAAATTGCCATACTGCACTGGCCTTAAAAACTTCATTTTTTAATGTGCTTAAATCAGACCAGGTCACGCTTGTTTATACTTCACCAGATCGCATATAAAATTCTGGACAAATGAAAAAGCACTTGAATGTACTAAGGTTTCACAGCGTTAATCCAGCTTCTTATACTCTCTAAACTTATAAATTCTGAAAGAAAAATAACAATTACAGTAATAACAGGGGACAGCATTTAAATATGCTTTCCTAAGCGCAGTCGCTCATAAGCCCTATCTGTTCGTCATCTCTATTTAATCTGCATAACGCTAAGGGGCTGGTTTTATTATTCCCATTTTACAGATGAGGAAACTAAGGTAGAGATGAGATACCTTGTCAGAGATTGTGCAAGTGGTAAGAGAGGGAGCCTGACTTGAGCCCAGACCTGCCGAAGCCCCGGACGCTTTCCTGCCCGTTCCTAGAGCTGCAGATAGGATTCCTCTCTTGTGCCCGAGCCGGTTGGTTCGGTGGCAGCTTTTTGGGCACAGGGTTTAGAAAGATCCTGAGGCTGCCTCGAGATTCAGTGCTGCTGTCGTTGTTAGCCGAGGACTTGTGAAAGTGCCCTGCAGCGCACCTTGTGCCCGGTCCCTGTATCTTTGCCCGTGTGTGTTTTCTGTCTGTGCAATCGAGAGGACCCCGTGAGCAAAGCCGCTGTGGCAGCCGGGCAGCCTGGGGCGGGGAGCCGGCTGGGGGCAGGGTGAAAGGGGAGTCGATGGGCTCCGTTTTCTGTCCCCTTAGCTTCGATGACAACATTGTGAAACATGCTCACATCCCCCAAGCTGCCGTGGAGTGTGAGGACCTGTAGCCAAAGACGGTCCCAGGCGGCCTCAGAGGCTCTGCCTGGACTGGGAGTGAGGGGAGCATTACATTCATGGTCACGTTTGCGTCTCTGTTCCCCACCGCAGCGGGAATGGGGGCTTCCAAGCCTGATAAGATGTCTTCAAGGAAGTAAAGACACTCGTTTCTTCTGCACGTGTGAGTTTAGCAGATTAACACCTCTTCACATAGTGATCAGCAAACTGACCTGTTTAGGCCGAGTTTCATCGGCACTGTTTTGAAGCAATTAATCCGTTCCTGGAACATCTGTGTGCCATGTTAACTAAAGAGCCCGTTTTATTCTGCCTCGTTATTAGAGGAAAGTAGTACTCAGTGCCGGAATTACGTGTACTTTGCTCAGTTTCTATATAATTTGCTTTGAACCCAAATGTTTTACCCCCGCCCCCACTCTTTTAATAGCCCATGAGACACTTTTTCCAGTGAGTCATGCACACCAGGAGAAATTGCCATTTGGCTCCAGGGCAGCTCTCGTCCTGGAAGCATCTTAGCACTGGGAGATAGGAAAAGAGCTAGAATGTGGTGATTCACTGGAGCTGTGTTTTTAACGTGGAAGAAGCAAGTGGGAAGGAGGGAGTTACGGTGTGTGGCTTCCGCTGCCTTCCATGGCACTCCTGAGCCGGGACTCCAGGGCTCTTCCCCGGAGTGTCAGGCACATGGACATTTCTCACCACCGTCGCTTTTCCATTTTCTTCTGCAACTGCACTGATTGGATTTTGATCCCTAAACCCCAGGCCTCCAGACAGCTTTTCTGCAAGCCACTGATCCTGCATGACTTTCCTTATTAGAAACCATTAGCTTGTTCCCAAGTCCTGACACTGCCCCAACCTAAGCAAAGATGATGGTATCTTCCAAAAGGACCCGAGTCCTCTCATTGCAGCAGGGATGGCTCCGGACGGCCAGCGCCTGCGGTGTCCCTCCCCTCCTTCTCCCTCTGCCCGCTCCACTCTCCAGCAAGCTTTGGGGCCAACTGGGAGAAAAGATGGGAAAGCATGGAGCTCGGGCGCTCTCCCCTGCAGCCGTCCAGGCCCACTCTGCCCTCGGCCTCCCTGCTCAGAGGACCATGCGGCCCATTTTTAGATTGTGGCTCATTCCCCCATCCTGCCCAGTCTTCCTGCTCCAGAGTGATGGCATCTCTAAGGTATGCCCTTGTCAATGGCCTCCACCTCCCTGAGCCCCAGGATCCTGCCCCCACAAACCCCTTAGCCTGCTCTGCCTCCTCTCTCAGTTGGCCCATGATGGGGGCAGCTCAACAGAGCCTCTCTGCGGCCCCCATGGGCTCATTTACATCCTGCCTCCCTTGGTTCATTATAAGCAGCTTAAAGAAAGGGTTCATGATCCTTCATCTTACCCCCACCTGGCTGGCACCTTGCTGGACATATAATAGCTTAGTGAATGAGGAGCTTCCACCAGACATTTCTATGTTTCAGTAGCTCGGTCCCCCACAGAGAAGTGGGTCTTACTATGCTCATGCAAAATTGAGAGAACACCACGACTGCGGCCACTTGCACTAATAGGGACCGCAGACAAGTTTCCATTGTTACGATGGGTAGTGCCTGTTGTGTACGCTAGACTGAGAAGGAGCCTAAGTCTTCTCTAGGCCCAGTGAGGAAGAATGTCGTGGTAGCTTAATGGTGTCTATCTTGGGCCTGAGAGCAGTGATTGGTGGCAGCTGTGCCCAGTGTGTGCCACCCCCTCCGGAGGACACCCAGTGCTGACCAGCAGCCATGCGGGGCCTTGTGGCCACTGGCCTGGCCGGCTGGTGGCTGGAGGGCTCCGGCTGTGGCCAGAGCTGCTCCACATGGAGGCAGAGGGAGCCTGCCTGGAGTCAGGGTCAGCCTAGGCCAGCATTGGGTCCGGGGGAGTTGAGCTACAATGTTCAGTGGGCAAGGGGAACGGCAAGTCAAGGGAGCTTCAGAAGCCGCTGCCTGGAAAGTGCCAGAAGCATTTAAAGGTGGAGGAGATGAGCTAGCCCCCAGGGAGACAGTAAACAGCCTCTCAGGAATGAGAACAGAGGAAGTTGACTATTTGGCCCACTTATTGAAGTTACGATAATTAGGTTACAGAAATTATTGCAAGTTACAAAAATTATTGTTAATTATTTAGACAGAGTGATCTATAAGCTACTTTCCAGGGAGAGGGACATGTTGAGGCCACCACACTATGGGGGCCTCCATGATGGGACTGTACTTTCATAACGTGGCAGCAGGGGCCGAGGAGTGAGGCTGAGCTGCAGCTGAGGGCGTGGCCTCGGCCAGCCAGGCACCCAGGAGTCAGCTATCCCTTTCCTCGTCCGTCTCAGTAGTGTCTGGAAGATGAGCTAGGAGAGAATGTAGCTGAATAATTGACTCCTCCAGCTGCGACTCTACCTGCAAATAAACACAGACATCCAAGCCTCTCCCGTTTTCTTTTGTTTATTGATTTTTTTCAATCTTTCATTCATTCAGCAAATATTTGTGGAACACACACTGGGCGCCCGAGACACTAATGGAACGTTGACGGGGCAGGTTCTCTACTTAGCCAGATGTTTTGGAACAACTTTGAGCCTATTTTTGTTGCTGTCTGAGAACATCAATACAGGAAGGGAACACATAAGCACACACGCGTGCGCACAAACACATATACAATTGCACACACATAAGTGTGCACGCACACAACCCCCGCCCCCCCTCTGCACCTCACAGCCTGTCTTCCTGGCAGTGGTTATTTTAGAAAAACAAATAGGCTGTCCAGAATTAAATTTAACATCTCCTTGCAGGAAAAACAAAAAATGTAAGCAAAGCTGTTGCCTTCGCCCCTGCAGGAAAAGTCATCATTTCGTTCCACTTAGCAGCCTGAGAAGTTCAGGAAAGCTGTAAAAGCTCATAATTGGAAACGGGCCATTAGCAGGCAAATTTTTAACTTTTTAAAAGTATCTTTTTAATCAAAATACAAAATACATACAGAAAAGTGCACAGACCTTCAATGAACAGCTCAATGATTTTCCAAAAAGTGAACACACCCGTGTAACCAGCACCCAGACCAAGGTATGGGACGTGACCAGCCCCCTAAAGAGGCTCGTCTCAGTCACTACCCTCTCACCCGAAGGTAAACCATATCCTGACCTGTTTTACTATCCATGCGTCTGTCCTGCTTTTGAACTTGACGTAAATAGAATCCTACAGGATACACTTTCTAACGTCTGGCTGCTTTCACTCCACAGTGTATCTGTAAAATCTGCTCGTGTGGTTGCATTAGCAACAGCTTGTTCATTCTCATACAGTATGTTATTGTCTGATAACGCCACAATTTATCTATTCTGATGTTGATGGACATTTCGGCTGCTAGGAACGGTGCTGCTACATACAACCGTGTACGTGTCTTTGGCACATGTAGTTATGTGCTTCTGCTGGGTATAACCTAGGTGACGATGAGGTGGTGGCAGCAGGAATTGTTTTTTCATTCACCACACTTTGGTTCAGAAGGTGCCACGTTGTCTACACTGAGTTACGTTTTGAAAAAAGCCACTCTCTCCCTTCTCGTTGTGAGTTATTGCCCCCAAATGTGTATTTTTTCAAACTTTACCTTAAAATTTATTATTTCAAGTATTTCTCAAGTAAGCTAAGTAATTTTTTAACCCTAATTCTTTTTTTATCGTAGTAAAATATACGTAACATAAAATTCACCATTTAACCATCCATATGTGTTCAGTTCAGTGGCATTGAGTACATTCACGCTGTTGTGCAGCCGTCTCCAGAACTTTCTCACCTTCCCAGACTGAAACGCGGTGCCCACGAAACGACAGCCCCCATCCCCCACCCCAGCCCCCGGCAGCCGCCGCTCTGCCCTGCGTCCGCGTGAGCCTGACTGCGCCAGGTGCCTCCGAGAGTGGAGTCGCGCGGCGTCTGTCCTGTGCCGGGCTCATTTCACTGCGCGTGATACCGCAAGTTCGTCCCCGTCGTAGCACATGTGTGTTTTAAGGCTGAAGCCTGAGGTGCTGGAGCTGTCAGGTCTGCGGCTCTTACACTGGCAGGAGGGGTAAAGGACTCCAGCAGGTGACGAGGCAGAGGAAGTGAGAAAGTTGTGGCTCACAGGGCCTCTAACGTTACCACCTGCACCAGTCAGAGGGCGACTTGTTTGCAGGCGCTGTCTTTCCGGAGGTCAGAGGGTGATTGAGGCAGAGCCCAGAGCCAACCTGGTGTGTCCTTCAGCCTCCAGGACCTGTGACTGTCTTGCCTAAAGGGGTCATGCGCCAGGGTTTCTCAAGGAACTTTAGAAGGCAGAGACCATGGCCTGAAGTGGTCCCAGCAGGGTAGTGCTAAACTCAGAGAAGCCTTTGCACAGACAGAGCCCAGCACCGTGGAAGCCACACCCGTCTTGGATCCCACCAACACAGCCATACAGAGACGTCCCAGACTTTGCAGCCTGCTTGCTCCCACGTCACGTGACACCAGGCGAATGTGCTTGCCATTGGCCAGAGGGTAGCGGATGCCACCACACCAGAGAGTGAGGGGGCCAAGTGAAATGGAAAAGGGGCTGGGCCTGTGAGGTGTGTAGAATGCTGGCACCATGACAACGGACCCTCTCGGCTCTAGGAGCAGGTTGCACAACTGGATCCAGGGCATGGACCCCACCCCTCAGATCCTTTGACATATTAGAAAATCAGAAGCTGAGGACACCATTTTCTTTCTTTGAGGGAGCCTGTGGCTTGGGTGATTTAGGGGTGGCAGTGACGATGAATGCCACCAAGAACAATCCCTGCACTTGACCCACTTGAATCCTGGTCACTTTTCCTGGGACGGGAGGTCAACGGTGGCTCTCACAAGGTATTTGAAGACTTGTTGGGCCCAGCAGCTATGCCACATGCCTCCAAGCACTGCCACCTCTGCCCTTCCCATGTCCCTTAGGATGCACCTGAAGCTACTGCTCCCATTAGATAGAGAAGGAGAGTGAAGCTCAGAGAGGCCCGGCCACCTGACCGATGGCTGGCTGGGCCGAGCCTGGACCCTGGTGCGTCTGCCCCCAGGCCCAGCATGGTTGGGCAATGAGCCGACCCGTGGCCTCTCCGAGTGAGCCACAGTAGTGGGCATCATTGCTACTTCCAACCACCTATCTCAACAAAGTCGTTTCCAAGTCCTCTGGGAGAGGAGGGTTGTCCAGAGAGGTCCAGGTGACTGGCCCTCTCAGAGGGAGATTCAGGGCTGGGTTCCTCTCACTACCCAGGAGCATTCGCACTCCAAGCAGACAGAAGCGGTGCCTCGTGGCTTCTTGGGGCTGGAGGGCACTGCTTTCCTCTAGGCCTGGCCTTTCCTTCTGCGGCTGAATCTGACTGTATTTAAGGGGCAGCTCCAGCAGGTGCTCACTGGTCAGGGGCAGCGCCAGGCCATGGGGGCCCTTGTCACAGGTACTGGCTCACTCCCCAGGCACCAGGCTAGGCTGAGGAGGACAGGACAGCATCAGCTTGGCCCCTTCTCTCCCATCAACACCTGCTGCCAAGCCACGATGCCACCTCAGCTGTTCCCCCGTTAAATAGTGAAAGAGAGGCAGAGAGGGAGGGGCATCCAGACCAGCCCAAGGAAAGGAAGCAAGCAGGGGCTGCTTGTTCCACTAAGACGTCTGTGTCCCTAGGGCCCCGCACAGCACCCGCTAGCCCCGGCTCCACTTGCACTGGGTAATGGAGGGCCGGTTCCGGATCAATAGCCCTGCACTCCTGGAGTATCGACTGGGCTTTATGGATGCCTGCTCAGTCCAGCTCCAGAGACAGACACGTGGCAGGTGCCCATAAATAATCCGTGCATTGAATCAGAGTCATTTGCCTTTGTACCCGTCTCCCCTCCTCCAGCTCCGCAGTGCCCGTAGACCTGGGGACCACTGCCGTAGAGAGGGGTCTGGCAGCCCCAGGAATTCCCAGATCTTATGAAAACAAGTGGTTCTGGGAAGGCTGGCGGGCATCTCTGACAGAGGCAGGACACAGGGCCAATGGTGCACCGGTCCAGCTGGGACAGGGCGTGACTTGGACATCACTCTTGATTCACAGAAAAATAATCTAAAAGCACCCTTGGCTGGGGTGACTCTGCATTTTCAAAGAGACTTGGAAAAATCATCCCCATTGTCCTCATTTGTGAAAATTATTTCTAAACAAGGGCGGGGGTGCCTGTCTGTGCATGTGTGTCTCCTCAAGGAAAACCTCATCTTCCCAAGCCAGCCCAGCCCTCCAGCCCTGGGGGGAAATTAACTGGTGTTTAGCCTGAACACTGACTGCAGCAGAACTGATGGTGAAACCAGCTGCTAAAACCAGTTACCCCCGCACCTGCTCGTTTCTTCTTTTTCATTCCAGCAGAAAGCACGTTTGAAGTGTCCAGTATGGGCACTTACTGGAAGGGTTCACGCCCTGGCTGAGCCTCAGTTTCCCATCTGACGCTGACCACACTTGGTCTGCCTGCCCCATGGGGAGTCTGTGGGACGCAAGTGAGAACATGTACACCGGCGTCCTCTGTAAAGTAACATGTATTACCATCTCACCTAATACACATCTGTTGGGCACCTACTGTATGCGCAGCTCAGGGGTAGACGCTGAGGAGATACAACCATTTGTCCCCAGTACAGTCTCTGGGGTTAGACTTCGCAAAGGGGATCGACACCGCCCCAGCTTCCCCACGCCTCACCATCCAGAGAGAACCTAGCTCTGTCTCCCCTGGCTGGGGAAGCCACTAGTCTCTATGGTGTGGCTTTCACTAGCCCAGGCTAATTCCAGAGAGGAGTTTTCTGAATGCGTTTTATTTTTCTTTGTGCCCCTGCTAAGCTTTTGCAAGAACTGTTGCTTTCTGGACCAGGATATAGGACAGAGATTGATGCCGCTCTTCCTTTGCTTGCATCTGCATGGCATCACCAGAGGTGAGTCCCAGCCCCTGTGTGCGCCTCTCCCAGAAAGCCGTTGGGGTCTGCCCCACCCCTCAGCCACCGTGGGGACAACCCCACCAGATGTTTCTAAAGGAATCAGCTGAGATCTGGTATTCTCAGCTTCCAAGCTGTGTGGCTTTGGGGAAGTCATCTAACTGCTGGGTCTTAGTTTCCTTTTCTGTAGAATGAGGGGAATCAGAGACTCCATGAAACAAGACAATGAGAAGGGGCTTATGTGTTGTGGAGCAGCACACACTGCCAAGGGCGGTTCTATTGGCATCGATGTGTGCCTGCCTCTCAGTCTGGGATTCACTCCTAGGCCTCTGGCTTGGCAGTTTGGGAGAAAACTCTGGGTCTGTGCCCCAGACCCAGGCTTGTGCCCCTCAACCTCGTGCTCTGGGCACAGGGGAGGGCAACTGTCACTTGGAAAGAGGAGGGAACTATTGGGCAGTCCTGGAGGCCACCCAGTGTGATCTTTGCATCTGGAAGGACCTCTGAGAACTTTCTCAAAGCCGTTTCAGCTATCCAGACACACAGTAGCTCTAGAACTCAGGTAGTTCTGTCCAAATTGCTTCTAGACAGTCCAAAAGCACTGAATATCTGATCTCAAACCTCCCTTTCCAGGCAGGATTTCAGCCAGGGAGCTGGGAACACATGGCTCGGGAGAGGAAGTTACTTATGTATAACTTACAGATGCCTGGGAAGGGCCACCTAGAAAACAGGATGGGAAGAAAAATAAAAACAGAAACAACTTTTAATTGGACCAATGTGCAACCTAAATATCTTCTTCCTTTTTTCTTTGTGATTTTCTTTTCTTTGGTAATATTGTAAGAACCAAAATATCTTTGAAGAGTATGGTTGATTGGTCCAAGATGAACTTTGAGGGCCACTGATGGCTTCTCCTTCAACGATAGTTCCCGAGGAACCCTCCAAAGTTCACTGGGCAGTGATATCTGCTCGCAGGATTGTGGGGCACATGTTATACTCAAAATAATATAAGCTGAACTTATATTGAAACATTAATATGTAGTACAGAAAATTTCCTACTAAGGTTGAAATGGCCATCCAATTTGGAGTGAATTCATTCATTCCTTTGGAAGTTTATTTGTATAAGTTTTTAAAAAAGAGTAAATTTGGAGGACAAAAGTAGTTGACTGTGAACACAACCACAGTGAACCTGACATGTCTTATTCCCATTTTATCAGCCAAACTTTAAATGAGACCACCCACCTGCCTTTTGTCCTTCCTTTAGCATCTGACTTCTTTTTTCTTTGTGTAAATGAGACTTTGGAAGTTCCATTATGAATAAATAAATGTTCCCTCTGTGTTTCTTCCAAGGCAAGGATCTGGAGCAGTTAAGGCACATTAACTTTTTCCCGGAGTCATGGCTGGTCCGGGTTGCAGCCAACCATTACCATGCAGTAAGTCACCAGCTCAGCAAGGAAACAATTATCAAAATTTATTGCCTCTCTGACTTTGCTTTTGCTGGAGATGTGTTTCACTTTGGAAACCTCTGGGCCTTTGAGGTCAGGACATATCTGGATCCTCCTCCCGGGGAAGGAGGGAGGAGACCCAGCCTTGGAATCGGAGTGCTTCGACCATCTGCCACGTTAATCTGGAGGGTTCCATGGGGTACAATGGCACAGGTCACAAGGTCCCCTAAACCAAGTCCCCTGACAGACCCAAACGTAACGTGTGCTTACTATTGAAAATTTTCAAAATGCAGAGAAATTGAAAGAAAGAAAAGAAATATCCTCAGACCCATCACCCAGATACAACCACTGTTAACATCTCATACTTACTGCCTTCCAATCTTTACGTATATTATATATATAATGCACTCAATTAAATGTGCTTCCTAACGCCATTTTTCATGGCTTCAAACTCTTCCACAAAGAGGGTGCTAGTTTGTCATTCTTTTACTGTAGAAAATGCATAGTATTTCTAATTGTTTACTGTTAATATTATAAATGACAGTATGGTGAACATATTTGCACCTAATGATTTATTTTGCTATACTTTGAATTATTTTTAATAGGATATTCTCAAGAGTAGAAATGCTGGCACAATAAGGAATTTGCATTTTTGTTCTTGATATATATTGGGACCAAATTATTCTTCCCCCAGTAATAAATGAGCGTGCCTCACTTTGCACATCCTCAGCAATAGAGTGCATTTTAATTTCAAATCACTTTTGTTGATTGAGAAGGGAACAATGATATCTCATTTTTTAATATGCATTTCTTTTATTCTCATTAAGTACGAATATTTTTCCATGCACTATTTCCTCCTTTGTGAATTGTCTGTGCAAACTGTTGTACTTCTTCTGTGTTTCCAATCTTGCATTTTTGGAGATGAAGTGGGGCAGTGTGTGAGTTCTGAAGATGTGTGAGTCACTGGTTACAATTCAGTCCAGCTCAACAAATACCTATTGTAATGAGCAAACCACAGTCTCAGCGCTCCCCACCCAGTAGAAAATGACTCCACGGAAGCCGCTGCTCTGGGTCATCACTCAGAACTGTGCTCTACAGGCCGGGCGCGGTGGCTCATGCCTGTAATCCTAGCACTCTAGGAGTCCGAGGCAGGAGGATCACTCAAGGTCAGGAGTTCGAAACCAGCCTGAGCAAGAGCGAGACGCCATCTCTACTTAAAAAAATAATAGAAAGAAATTAATTGGCCAACTAAAAATATATAGAAAAAATTAGCCGGGCATAGTGGCACATGCCTGAAGTCCCAGCTACTCGGGAGGCTGAGGCAGAAGGATTGCTTGAGCCCAGGAGTATGAGGTTGCTGTGAGCTAGGCTGATGCCACAGCACTCTAGCCCAGGCGACAGAGTGAGACTCTGTCTCAAAAAAAAAAAAAGAACTGTGCTCTAGCAGAGTGGCGGAGGGGTAACAGAGAGAGGGGACAGCATCTGTGCTGATACCTCAGGAAACCACCCCCTTCCCCTCGGCCCTCTGACCCTACCCACCTCCTTCCTTTTCCCCCTG
>CAUYRT010037670.1:0-13628 GCA_963574885.1 Lepilemur ruficaudatus
CAAAAAAAAAAAAAAAAAAAAAAAAAAAAAAAAAAAAAGAAAAAATGTTCTAAAATTAGAAACCTGGGTTCTCCAGGATTATCAAAGAAACAGTTCAGGACAACTCGGAAATGTCTGAAATTTTATGAAATATTTTATAAAAATTTAATACAAATTTATTGATTTTACGTTTTTTCTTTAATGTTTTTTTTTTACACACTGTGAATGCATGATTTTTACTTTTTTAAATTTTTTTTTTTTTTTTTTTTTTTTTTTTTTTTTTTTTTTTTTTTTTGAGACGAGTTTCACTCTGTTGCCCTAGCCTACCTCACAGCAACCTCAAACTCCTGGGTTCAAGCGATCCTTCTGCCTCAGCCTCCCAAGTAGCTGAGACTACAGACATGCGCCACCATGCCCGGCTAATTTTTTCCATGTATTTTTTTAGTTGGCCAATTAATTTGTTTCTATTTTTAGTAGAGACGGGGTCTCGCTCTTGCTCAGGCTGGTTTCGAACTCCTGATCTTGAGCAATCTGCCTGCCTCAGTCTCCCAGAGTGCTAGGATTACAGGTGTGAGCCACCGCATCCAGCCGAGAGCACTTGTTCTTGAGGGCAGAGAATGCCATGACTGCAGTTGACTTACCTGGATACCCAGTATAATGGAAGAGCCCCCTCTGGACAAGATATTCTCTATATCCTCCCAGAGAGAAACTACTTAAACACCTCATAATAGACAGTTTCACCACCATCAGCCCTGTTGTGAGTTCATGCCTGCACTTCCAGCAAGTTTTTCTTTATGGCTATCCCAGGTCTGTTCCCTTGCACTGTAAGTATACTTACCCTTCTCTAGGATTCAGAGCAGACAGAGAAGAAGCAGTCAGGCTCCTCTCTTTAAAGACTAACTGTGTGCATGGGAAAGCGTTAAACCACCATGCTCAGCCTCTTTGGGGATGTCTGTTTCCAACCTTCTCTTCAGCTGCCCCTCTCCTTTGGCACAGGGTTTTAATGCATGTGATCAGGCTGACATGATTACAATCCAGGCTTTACCACTTAACTAGTTTTGAGACATTGGGCAAATTATTTAACTTCTCAGAGCCTGTTTCCTCATCTGTAAAATAAAAGTGGTCATAGCAGCTACCTCTTAGAGTCTCTATGAGGCCTACATGAGAGAGTGCACATTCAGCACTTAGCACAATGTATGGCACATAGTTCCATAAGTGGTGACTGTTGTCTGATACTCGTCTAATCACCCTAACTGGGGAAAGGAATGAATACCAGTTAGGATCTATCATTCTTTTTTTTTTTTTGAGACAGAGTCTCACTCTGTTTCCTAGGCTAGAGCGCCGTGGCGTCAGCCTAGCTCACAGCAACCTCAAACTCGTGGGCTCAAGCAATCCTTCTGCCTCAGCCTCCCAAGTAGCTGGTGCTACAGGCATGAGCCACCATACCCGGCTAATTTTTTCTATATATTTTAGTTGGCCAATGAATTTCTTTCTATTTTTTTAGTAGAGACTGGGTCTCGCTCTTGCTCAGGCTGGTCTCGAACTCCTGACCTTGAGCGATCCACCTGCCTCGGCCTCCCAGAGTGCTAGGATTACAGGCGTGAGCCACCGCGCCCGGCCTAGGATCTATCATTCTTTAGACACATTCATATCACCTACTGCCATTGGAATCAAGTGTGTAATACCTCTACCAGCATCATCCATTGTAGTGTGGCTGCCTCCTCAGTCTACCATGTAAACCTCTGTGTCCCTTAAAACAGCATCACCTTCAAGCTTCTTTTCTTCTTCTGTGGCTCTTTTCTTCCTTGCCATCAGTTTTCCCAAAAGTCCTGTCTCTACTCACTACCTCCATTTCTTGACTTTCAGCCCAGCAGTTATAGAAACTGTTGTGTCAGAAATCACCAAGGACCTGTCTTCACTATCTCAGTCCCTGTCATAATTGACTTGCCTGCAGCTTTGGGCCCTGAAGCCACCTTCCTCCAGCTTCACTTTAGCACAGATGAATACCATTGTCTTCTCTCTGTTGACGAGACCACCCTCCTAGGCTTTGTCACCACCAATAGAAAGGTCGCCTTCCTTTCTATTACTCTCTAGTCTCAGCAAACTGAGTTGGTCTTAAATATTTGTTCAGTGACTCAATCATAGTAGCAACTGGAGCTACATCTAGCTTTTAGATTACCGTCGCTTTTAACTTTTAATACCTTGTATCTAATTTATTTTTATTTTTATTTTTTATACTTTTATTATTTCCACAGCCTGACAGATATATATATATATATATATTTTTTTTTTTTTTTTTTTTTTTAAGAGACAGGATCTCGGCCAGGTGCAGTGGCTCACGCCTGTAATCCTAGCACTCTGGGAGGTTGAGGTGGGTGGATCGCTCAAGGTCAGGAATTCAAAACTAGCCTGAGCAACAGCAAGACCTCATCTCTACTATAAATAGAAAGAAATTAATTGGCCAACTAAAAATACATAGAAAAAAATTAGCCAGGCATGGTGGCACATGCCTGTAGTCCCAGCTACTTGGGAGGCTGAGGCAGGAGGATCACTTGAGCCCAGGAGTTTGAGGTTGCTGTGAGCTAGGCTGACGCCATGACACTCTAGCCCGGGCAACACAGTAAAAAAAAGAGACAGGATCTTGCTCTGTCACTCAGGCCAAAGTTCAGTGGCACGATCATAGCTCACTGTAACCTTGAACTCCTGGGTTCAAGCAATCTTCCTGCCTCGGCCTCCCAGAGTGCTAGGATTACAAGCGTAATATATAGCCTTTACTAGTTGTATGACATTGGGCAAATTATTTAACTTCTCTGAGCCTGTTTCCTGATCTACAAAATGAGAGTGTTTCCAGGCACAGTGGCATGTGCCTATAGTCCCAGCTACTCGGGAGGCTGAGAAAGGAGGATCACTTGAGCCCAGGAGTTCAAGGCTGCAGTACACTATCACACCTGTGAATAGCCACTGCACTCCAGCCTAAGCAATATAGCCAGACTTCATTTCTGGAAAAAAACAAAAAGTTTTTTTAAATGGTAATAGCACCTACCTCTTAGAGTTACTGTGAGGCCTCAGAGTGAATCACAGGGCATATAAAATGCCTATCCAGACACTTAGGCCTCCTGCCTAGACAATGACACTAACCTTCCTCTCCAATCACTCTCCTAGACACACTCTGCCCTTTCCCACTCTAAGGTCTTTGTTAGTGCTGTCCCTCAAACCAGAGTACCCTTTTTTTTGCTCCACATTTCCTGTTACCTGTTGAAATTCTATTCTTCCTTCAATCCCCAGATGAAACTCCATCTCCCCAGTGAAGCCTTCCCTGATTCCCCCCAGGGGGAATTCATCTCTCTCTGCTCAGTATTCCTGCAGCATTGATTTATTCTTCATTGGTGGAACGGCTATCATGTCTCATGTTACAGTTATTTCTGGACTTGTTTCCCATATTGTACTATGAACTCCTTGGAATCAGGACCATGTCTTCAGCTCAGTTTAGTAAATGGTGTTGAGCATTTACTATGCTAGTGGCTGGGGGACTCAGGAATGAACAAAAAAGTCACATTTCAGAAGGTGCAATGTAGTGGAGAAGCCAGTCTTTAAACAAGTGATTTGAAGTGTGAATGGGCTCTGATACAAAGGGACAGTCCAGGTTGCTGTTGGAGCACACGCTGTGGGAATCCATCCCTATCTAGCTGCTGTGCTCAGCTTTGCCTCTCCAGTGAAAGCAGTACCTCAAAAATTGGACGTCTTCAGTAAGACTTGATTCCCAGTGCCCCTGGCTGGCCCTGTCCAGGCAGCCTGTTCTGCCCATCATCAGCTTCTTCTGAGGAGGCTGCTCAGGCCCAGGCGCTGAGCAGCCATGAGACGGCCAGAGCAGGGGCTGCCATGGCCCCTTTAAGAACAGGCCCCACATGCACCGGGCTGGCGGCCCTGCCTCCTGTCAGCCTCCTTCCTCCAGCCTCACAGCCACAGGAGGATTTCTCAGCAGAGGAAAAATTCCCCCCTTCCCTTCCCCCCCTCTCTTTAATGCCCGGGGCCCTTCACTTCCATAATTCTTCATTTTCCAGCCTTGAACGTAAGCCAGACACATCTGTCTGGCCATATGCGTGAACCCTGGAGTCTGTGCCGAGGTGGCTGTAAAACAGGGCCGGTGAAGGCCCTTCTGGGAGAGCACACACATGTGTGTGCCCTCGGGCCATTGGCTTCCTGCCCAGAACCACGGGGGTGTCAGCGCTCCAAACCCATGTTAACCTTTTCTTATTTTTCCTCTTTTTGTTTAATTTAAGGGGGGAAAATCCCAAGGAAAAGGTATAAATTGTCCTGGGAGTAGGAGAGAGGCTCCTAGCTAGAGAGGCCATTATTGTTGGCAGGTACCTGGGTCGCACTAATACAATAAGGAAGAAAGGAGCATCGAGTGAATTAAGATTGGAGAGATGGGCTGTAAATTACACTGCTCTGAACTCCATCAGTCTCCAGGGTGTTAACCGAGAGGTGTAAGGCAAGTCCCCAGCTCCCAGCGCCTTTTACAGATGCAGCAAAACAGGAACCACACATGTTTGGGGAAGGGGATATGAAGATGGGGTTGAAAAAAATCCTCCTGGCCCCCATGCTGGCTATAAAGTCCAAGTGAGATCTGGGGCTGTAGCCACACCCCCACTTCCCTGCTCTTACCTAGACCCCTGGGCCTAGGCTCATCTGTGGGCTTGGGGGGAGGTGAGGCCTGGCCTCCCTTCACAGCCTGTCCCTCAATGCTTCCGGAGTTGCACAGAGGCTGGTAAGTGGGGCCGACTAGAGGTCAGAAAAGGGGTGTGGGGAGCTCTCAGGGCCTGTGCAGCTGGAGCTGCAGCGCCCCAGCAGGCCCCTGAATGCTGGGGGTGCCAAGTCCGCCCACCCAGGGCTTTGTGGCCACACTCTCCAGCTCAGCCCAGACTTTGCTTGTTGCCTGAGATAGCTCCTCATCTGGGGTTGGTCCTGCCCACCTTGCTGCTTTCCGCCTGAGTTCTTTTCATTCCCATTTCCATTCTTGGGAGGTGTCCAGAGACCAGAGCAGGGTACATGGTTTGTCTGGGAAATTGGTCAGAAGTGTTTCATTCCTAACCAGGCCCCCAGGGCAAAGCAGTCACTGAAAATCCTCCTCCAGGCATGAGGCGTGGCCTCTTGGCACCTCGTACTGGCCCTAGCCCTGTGAATCCCCCGCCTCCTCACTGCGTCCATGAGGCTTTGCTGTGATTTGTGCTGCTGTCGGGTGGGGTCAGGTTTCCTGAGCAGTTGCAAACATCCCACCTGAAACATAACAGGCTCTTCCTCTGGCCACAGCTATTGTTTCCCTCAGCATTATGGCCATAGTCTTGCTCTGTAGCCAGCAATGACATGTGTTCTGAAAATAGCTTTGCTCCCCTGTCCCCTTCCCGCCCACCCGCCCTCCTGAAGATGCAGTCACTCCTTTGTGGTGGCCCCAGGAGTTTCACTCTAAATATAGCTGCAGTCCATTCATACTGCCACCCAGCTAGGGGGGGCTATTGTGGAACAATGTTGTGCACAGAGCCCCCAACACCTGTATGGAAGCTAGCGGAAGGCAGACACTCAGCCCTGGCTCCTAGCTGTCGGAGGCAGGGTGGGAGCCAGCACACTACCAGGCCAGGGGCACGTTCACGCCAGGGCAGGAAAGCACATCAGCCTGCAGAGCTGGGCATCCACCCTTCCCACCCAAGCCTGCTCCAGCTTCTCTCCTGGGCCTCCAGTTTGTGCCATCTGCTCCTGTCTTCCTAGCTCCAACAGCTTTCATGGGGTCCTGTCCTCCTACAGAATGGTCAAGGCATTAGCTAAAACACCTTTACTGCTTCTTGGAGCAGACTCAGAGGTGTAATGCTTAGATCTGCCACCACTTCTCCATCAGGAAAGGGCACACTTTGGCTTTTTTAGAACAAGAGTTACCAGTTAAAATTCAATTTTTTTTTTTTTTTTTTTTTGAGACAGGATCTCACTCTGTCACCCAGGCTGGAGTGCATTGGCATCATCGTATCTCACTGCAACCTCAAACTGCTGGGCTCAAGTGATCCTCCTGCCTAGCCTCCTGAGTAGCTGGAACTACAGGCTTGTGCTACCACACCTGGCTAATTTTTCTATTTTTTATAGAGACAAGGTTTTGCTATCTTGCCCAGGTTGGCCTCAAACTCCTGGCCTCAACTAATCCTCCTGCCTCAGCCTCCCAAAGTGCTGAGATTACAGGTGTGAGCCAGGCACTGGCCCAGTTAGATTATTTTTAAAGTGCCTCTCAACTCTGAGACTGAGTGATTTAGTTCACCAGGATCCTATGACACATCAAGCTCTATGCTAGGTATTGGAAAAGAAACTACAAGAAAAATAGTTAATTCTCCTTGAGCATCTTTCAGTCTAGTTTGAAAATAAGATCAATCCTCCTGAAACAACAAGAAATAGCATACAACTTGTCATAGTTACAATTTTAAAAAAGAAAGCAAGTGTATGTTAAGCTCTGTGGTACTTACAGACATCCAGAAAAGGGATTCTGAGCAGCAGTTTTCCCACTAGCAGCACACCCAAATGAAGATGCTCCTTCCTGTTCCCAAGGGAAGCTGCTAGCAGGTCCTCCTCCCTTCTGTAGCAAATGCAAGATCTGCTACCTTTGGCTTCTGCTGGCCAAGAAGAAACTGCCTGCCAGTGGTTATCTCACCAAATATTCCTACTTTTTATTTTATTGCCATTTTTTTCATTTTTCATTTATGTCCACATAGTTAAAATACACACATATACACACACACTGTGAGTCTTGTAACAGAAATCAGTAGTCTTCTGTCCCACCCCACCCCATCTCCACTTTTCTCCCTAGTGGTTTCCCCAGATAGTTACCCTCTTGGATATGTAGAAAATAAAAATTGAGTTGGGCAGGAAGAAAGGAAACTGACACTTGTTGAGTTTCTAATACATGCATCAGGTACTTTGTTAGGTACTTCTGTATACGAGGTGAATGTGGAAATTTGCTATGTTTCAAAACTTCTAATATCTGGTGAAGACTTTGGCCAGAGAGGCCCAGGGATAAATGATTCTATCAGACTGTAGAGGGAAGGAAGCAGCCACACTCCACGTGGAGCCCCTAAGCAGAAGGGAGACCTAAGAAGGCCTTTTCCTGGTCTGGCTCTGCTTTACGATCTGGGTTCTCCAAGTTCCACAACTCCTATGTCAGCTAATTGCTTTGCTCTTATTTGTAATTCTACGTGTCTCAATTTTCAGTGGATCAGCATCATAAAATTATCTCTACTGTATAGAAAGAGGAACTTAACCTGTCAAGAGCCCTGTCTGGGGACCCAAGCTTATTAGCTTCCTCCTCGGGCATTACTGTACATTATTTCTTTCCCAGTTCTCTGCTGGCTTGCTCCAAGAAGCTCCCATACCTCAGAGATAGTTTGTTACTTAGCACCTTCCAGACTTTATACCAACTTGGTCCTTATTGCCACCAATCTGATGCTTTCCTTGAGTTCCCAGTATGCCATCCCACGATCACTGTGGCCCAACCTTGGCTGTAGTTAGAAAGGTTCCTATGGAACTCTCCTTCCGTGTCATCACGCTTGACTCCAGGCCAGGGCCTGTCTGTCTGAATCACAGCATTCCAGTTGCATCCCCTCACCCCCACCAGAGGTTTCTGCAGCTTTTTACTCATACAAACAAAAATAAATCTCACTACCGGCCTCTGAACTCCACAGCAGTATGCTTCCCCCTTCTCCCCAAGCGTCCCATGGCTGCGAGTGGGACTTGGCATTCTCCCCACCGACATCACTTTTTCACTCCCTGCGCATCCTGTGTCCTTCTCTCACCGTGCGACCCAGAGATCGGAATGGGACGTGACGGCCGGCACAGGCGCCGTGCACAGCTGCCAGGAATCTGACGGGTAAAATCTGGAAAAGTTGGGAGGGCAAATGCTAAACACACACACACAGCGCCACTCAGAAAGGGCCGGAAATGCAGACACCCATAAGAGAGTGCCTGTGGGCTCCCAATCCCTATTCCGTCTGCTGTTCTCTTTAAGGGGACTGAGCCAGTCTTGTGACCCAGGTGTGACCCCTAGAGGCCCACTGGTACCCCAGGAGAAGACCTTAGAGCAGCCTCATTTAATCTCCTGAGACTCCGTGAGGGTATGTGGGGAACAGGAAGCAGTTGTGTGGTGACTCACTGGGCAGAGCCAGGTTAAGGGAAGTTGTCTGCGGGCGTCCCTGGGACCGGATGATGGCAGCACAGCTCCGACCACCCTCACACAGCTTGGCCGCACTCCACCCCCAGGAAACCAGCAGGGCTGCCACCTCCCTAAGCGGTTGTAGCCTCTTCACCTTTCTGGCCGCAACCCAGAGCTCCAAGAAACCAGGGAATTTAGAGCTTCCCTGGACTCTGCTCCTAGATTTTTCTTCTGTCTTGCAATCAGAACACAGGTAGGCTCAGTATGCCCCCAGGCCCCCTTGGCCACCTGGCTTAAAGGCCCTCCTGCCTACTGCTAGCCATAGAGGTAGGATGGTACAGGATCTTAGGAGCTAATTATTGACAAAGGGTAAAAAATGGTAGCCAGTTCCACTTCTTTGATACAGGCAAACCAGGGCTGGAGTGTCATTTCTCAAAGCAGGAAAACAGATGTGAGAGGAGTTTCAGTGGTGCAGTGGCAGAGGTACAGTGCTCAGTTAGGACCCTGTGCCCCTGTCACTATACCAGTCTCCCTATGCACCCCAAGCCATGTATCAGTGCTTGTTCTGTCCCCTCTCACCCAGAAAGACAGAGATTTGGGAGTTCATTGTACCAGGAAAAGCGTGCACAAGAGCTACATGGAGAACACAAGCCTGGAAAAATGAGGAACAAGAATGCTGATGTTCCCCCTGCAAGAGGAGAAAGGGCAAAAAGTCGTTCGCTGAACCTAAACAGGGACCACTTCCTGTTCTTACAAAATGCCCAAGCCCCATTTGGTGGAATGTGTGTTACTCTCTTGGTGGTAGCCTTCTGGGGAGGGGCAGTGACCCAAGTCCCCTGGGAAGGTGGCAGCAGCAGCACTTTCCCCTCCTGAGGTGAGAGCAATAGGAAGACTTCAGACTAGGCCTCCCAGCTGCATTTCTCATGCCTGCCGGCGTCCTGTGGCCTGTGCCTTCTACCAGCTGTGGTGGCAGTGGCAGCAATGACTTACTCATAGGGAGAGGTCCCTGGCAGGTCACAGAGAAGCCACCCCCATAATTTGAAGGCATGCCCTTTCAGTTTTACTGTCATTGTCAGTGAAACCTGAGCAACCTCCTTGCTGACTGTTGGTGGCCAGGGCCCAGCACTGTGGGCCCCATCTCAGTTGGCACGCACATCTACTCCCCCTGCCTGCATCTGTGTCCTTGCAAATTGCTATGTGGCAGAAGGCCATGAGAGGGTGTGACTGGGCTGGGACCTGCTTTCCTGGCCCCTTCCAGATTTGTGTCGGTACCCTCTGTCTCGCTACACAGGGAGCACGCTATCTGGACAGATATCAACAGATCAGTTCACTTCTTGGCCATGGTCCCCAGAAGAAGAAGCAGTACAGCAGTGACCACGTTCTGTGGTAACAGACATACCCAGAACCTGTCTCGAAGTGCTGCTGCCACTCATGTAAAACTGTCAGGCAGTAAAACTGGGTTTTCACAGATGTGCATGGAGCTTCCCTGAGAGATGTGAAAGTCTGTAAGATAAGCACTGGGCCATGCGTTTCCCAAGGTGTGACAGGTGGTCTGTGGACTGGTGCCACAAGAGATGATTGTTAAATGATGCAGAGAAGCAATTCAACTTTTTCTTTTTTTTTTTTTTTCTTTGAGACAGAGTCTCACTCTTGCCTGGGCTAAAGTGCCGTGGCGTCAGCCTAGCTCACAGCAACCTCAAACTCCTGGGCTCAAGCGATCCTTCTGCCTCAGCCTCCCAAGTAGCTGGGACTACAGGCATGTGCTACCATGCCTGGCTAATTTTTTCTATATATATTTTTAGTCCAAGTAATTTCTTTCTAGTTTTAGTAGAGACGGGGTCTCACTCTTGCTCAGGCTGGTTTCGAACTCCTGACCTTGAGCTATCTGCCCGCCTCGGCCTCTCAGAGTGCTAGGATTACAGGTGTAAGCCACCGCGCCCGGCCTCAACTTTTTATTGTGGCATTTTAGCTTGTACTAGTAAACATATTACTAGGCTGTCAAATCCTTGATACCATGGATATTGTTGCTGAATAAGAGACTAAACAAAAGTGACTTAACTCAATTTAAAGAAAAACATTAAGTAAATAATAGTATAGTTTGTACGGGTTGTACAAAGGAATAAAAGTAGAACAGGAGAAGACCAGTGTTTAAGAAACACTGTGCTGGTGAAGGGGAAGGTGGTGGCCATTGAAATCAGTCTGAGTGTTGCTCTTTGCAAACATGTGAGTGTGATCTTAATTCATCACACCACATGGACTCCTGCTGCTGCAGGAGATTTATTTGTTATTAATTATTAGTTGAAAGCATCACTTTTATTATATACCCTTTGAGTTAAACTTCATTGTTTTTTGTTTTGTTTTGTTTCAGCCTGCCCAGTGAAGTAAACTGAAATAACAAACTCTGTTCTGGATAGTCACAAGTGTCTGGATTGAGAAGTACCCTTCCACTTGCTGCCTAGATAATATATGTGAAACCACTTTCATATCCAAGGAAACTAACTCTCCCTTGTTGGTTCTTAGCCGAAGGTCTTATTTTCAGAGACCTGTTATTTCCAATACCATCAGAGTCCTTTCTCAGTCCTAGGCAAGGTTTTAGCCACACCTTATTACCGGGGCCATTTGGCCTCTGTTGATTTTGATTGCAGTGCCGTGCTCAGCACCTGGGCCTGTCCCTCGGGCCTCACGGGGGCTGGTTGTTCCCCTGGAGCTGGAGAGGTTTGTGGGGGCAGGATGCTGACACACTGTCGAGTCAGGGCCCTGGCTTATCCCCCGTGCTCGCCTGCTCACTTTCTGGCTCACTCACTGTTCTGTGTCCCTGTAGGCTGTCCTGGAGGACCAGAGTCAGATGAGGCAGATGGAGCTCGAGATCAGACCCCTGTTCCTTGTACCAGACACCAACGGCTTCATTGACCACCTGGCCAGTCTGACACGGCTGCTGGAGAGCAGGAAGTACATCCTGGTGGTGCCCCTTATCGGTGAGTCAGGCGGGAAGGGCAGGGCAGCCCTGCACGTGCGCAGCAGCCCCCCTACACACACGCCCCATGGCCCAGAGGCCAGGCAGCAGAGTCCTGCTGTGCGTGTGTAAGACGGGATTTGCAGGGAAGTAGGGAATGCGTGGGGCAAGGAAAATTGTTTAATAATCAAAGCAGTTCAAATTATTATGGCTGATCCATGGCTTAAACTGCTTGAGCAAATGGACTTCTGTGTCCCAGCAACCAGAGGCTGCATGAACCCAGCCCTTGTTTTTATCCTTATAAAGCTTGCAGTAAAACAGCAAAGCTGGTTCCCGTTATTGGTAAACACTCAGCCCTGGCAGATAACGGCAGTGCTGCTGGGTGGTCTGGCAGGGAGGCTGGGAGGATTTTGAAGTGGTTAGATGCCTTTGGTCTGATTGTCTTGTAGCTTTTCATGATCATTCTGTTGGTTCGAGGTAGCATTCTTCTGGCCAATGTCACCCTAAGGCGAGGCCAATAGGAACCCTCCAAAGCAAGCCCTTGGCTCATGCCTGTGGATTCCTACCACTTGGGCCCTTACCACTGTCTGGTGATTGGTGCTGGTGCAGGGTCAGCATCTCAGGACCCAGCTAGCTTGCTTTTCCACCCTCTGGCCAGAGGAGCCCAGCTGGGCTGTCTCCAGGGTACTGTCTGCTGGGTATCCTTAGTTCTTAGAGCTCTGTGGTGGGTCAGCCTCAGGGTGGGCTTTGGGCTCTGGGTTTCTGTAGCTGATCTAGCTGATGGCTCTGCTATGGAAGGAGAGAGTCTGGGAGATGATTGAGAAGTCAGGCTTTTTCATGTGCCCTTCTTAGCAGCCACCACTTGGAACAAGTTTGAGAGCCCTATCATCTGGAAAAGCCACCAGACTGGCAGTCTGCCTACCAAGCCACCTTTGACATCCATGCCAAGATGTTCCATTGGGCCTTCCCTCCTGGTCCCAAGTGTCTTAGTGCCAAACGGGGGTGGAAACAAAGGGCAGGAAACATCCGCCCCTGCAGAGGCTGCAGAACCCTAGGGGGTTGTGGGAAACACGTTAGCACCACCTGAGAATGTTGGCACTGAAGCAGCCCTCTTCCCCGCCTCCACCCTCCCCGTCTTCCTTCCCCCTCCCCATGTGGCCTGGCCAGAACCTCTTAAATCCAGGCCCTTAGACGTAAGGGAAGGTTTTATGTTCTTCAGAAGTAGAGCAACTTCTGTCACCAAGGCAGAGCAGTAAGACCATCACGTTATCTCAGGCTCCCATGCTTCCCTCACTGGGTCCTGGGGTGGGGCGCCTTTCAGCATCATATGTGTCTGTGCTTGCCAACCCAGGAGGTTTTCAGGGGAAAGAAAGTGAATTGCTAGATGGTCAGGAAATGGTATAACTGAGAGAGGTTGCTGACATCTCAGGAGTTCCCTAGAATTCAGAAAGTGCCTCACACACCATCCCAAGCTAGCAGGGTTCTTAGTTACTAGCACTGATTATGCCCCTACTATGTGCTCAGTCTCCTTTTTCTCAGGAGATCCCATGAAAGGCAGAGCTCTGGCCCTTGACCCTGAGGAGCTTATGGTTTGGTAAGGACACCCAGATTTAGTGGGGAGGGAGGTAAAACATGTGAAAACCCAGGGGATACTTGCAGGGTGCTGGGAACTGACAACTCTGTTGCAGCCGTACAGGTGAGCCTCCTTGAACCCACCACAGCAGGGCAGGTCCCTGGACTCACTCTCTCGGGGGCTGTAAGAGGAGGGCTCCTATCCATTGATGATTTCCTTAGTGGACTCATGCCCTGTGCCCAGAGCAGCAAAGAGTTAAGCCAACAGCTTTCCCCACTTGTTTCTTGTGCTCTTTAACCTGCTCTGTGCTCCTTAGACCTGACCCCAGCATTGAGAAGCCCCGCCTGGTGCAGAAGCACAAACAAGCTTCCCTTTGAAGCCTGTTTAGTTTGGAAGCAGGAAAGCAGATTTTGGGATAGAATACCAGTTTTTCCTGTTTGATGTTCTGTTTGCTGGACCATGTACCCATCCACCACTGCTCCCCACCCTCAGCTGTGCATTGTGTGGACACTGCAGCCTCAGGTTGCTGAAAGCATGGGCATCTCGTGTGTGTGTGTGTGTGTGTGTGTGTGTGTGTGTGTGTGTGTATTCCCATATGGGACCTTTCCAGAAAGTGTCTCTGAATACCCAGACAATGAGTGCCAGGCTCACCATGGAACAGCATGCTCATGCCGACTCCCCGAGCCATGAATCATTGTACTGAGAAGAGGCCTCAGACCCCAAACTCTCCCGGAGCCCCCAAGGAGTGCATATTTCCCACTTGACCTCAGGCTTTTGGCTGGAATTTTGGAAAGAATCTTCACCAGAAAATGAAGCCGTGTCCCAGACACATACACACACACACACACACACACACACACACACACACACACACACACACACACACACACACACACACACACACACACTCTCTCTCAGTATCAGAGAAGGTAGATGTGCCAAGG
>CAUYRT010037673.1:0-32947 GCA_963574885.1 Lepilemur ruficaudatus
AAATGGGCATGAATCTGCACCACTAGCTCCAGGGCACGTGCATGTATAGACATATGATAATCTTTTAAGAATTAAAGAAATCTTGGAATCAAGGAAAGGAGTGGAGAATAAAAACCTTAAGGAAAAGGAAAGGAATGTGTGCTGTCCCTCCATGTGGGGAAAAGGTCAAGGGTGGGAAGAAGACCCCCTTTCAACAACTTAGAACAAGATTTGGATGTGAAGGGCGATCTGGCTGTGACATCTGTCACCGCATTGATTGCCAGGGTTGATTCAGCTTATCCGGATGGCCAGGCGGGTGTCCCCTTCCTCCCTCACTGCTCCATGTGCGTCCCTCTTGAAGCTGCTCGCTCGATGGAAGAGGATGACCTTCCCCGATAGAGGAGGACTGTTCTTCAGTCAAGGGTATATGGTGTAGCTGCACTCCCCTGCTAGTAACTCCAAACAAGCTCTCAAGATTTGTTGGGGATCTACTATTTCCCAGGAGTTATATAGGTGTTGAGGATGTGGTGATCAAAAAGACTTAGTCTCAGCTAGATCACAATTTGGCAGCAAATTATTATATAATGTGGTGGCTGATCTAGTACAGAGAAAAACGAGATGCTATGGAAGCACAGAGGAGGGAGAGGTTAATGGTGCCTGAGGGCCTAAAAGGGATGGAGACGGACATTGAGACTTGAAAGTGAGAAAGTCAACGAGACAAGGATGACTTAAAGGCATTCCAAACTCTTGAGAGGGACAGGGAGTTTGGTGGATGCAGGGTGATGAGGAAGGCTGTGAAAGTCTTCCCTTATGAAGATCTCTTTCTCAAATGGTTGCTTGTTTCTGGAATGAGGGACTTAGGGGTCATTTGCTTGTGGAGCCTCTGGTTGCCCCCTGATGCTCTTTTCAGGCCAGTCTACCTTCTCTTCTCAAACTCCCCAGCTTTCACTGCAAGTCTGCTTCCAGCCTGGCAGGAGTGAGTCCTCCGGGCACAACCACCCAGTGTCCAAGGAGAGCTGGAACACCCTCCCTCTTCCTGTCTCCCTCACATACTCCTTCCATACCCACCAAGAAGAAAGGCAGCAAGTGGGGGGTGGAGAGGACAGGTCCAAAAACCACACGGGGTACTGATATAGAAGTTTCAATCCTGAAGCTAAATAGTAGCTGGATGAAGTTTTGGTGGGACACTCCCATTGCCTCTAATAGTAAGGAATATTTTCTCTTGAAAGGCTTAAAATCCATGTTGTCCTTTATTTAAGATGTTTTAAATTTAAAAATGTTATGACCAAAATAACATGACCAGTGGGAAAACCAGTTAGCAAAACAAAGCAAGTACAAAATGGATTCACAATCCTACCTCTCAGGAAAAAAAAAATCACAATTAGCAAAAATATACAAATACACATCTCCAAATTTATCTGTATGTACTTAGATATAACATTCATACAGAAAAGTATATATATTGTAAGTGTACAGCTAGACAAATTTCCACAACATAAACCCAGCCACATTACCCCCACCCAGATTTTTTAAAAAAAGGAACAAACATAAGCAATATGCAGAAGCCCTTCATGTCCCTCCCCGTTACTCTTCCCTCCTCTTCAAAAGTAACATCATGGGCAGGGAGGAATGGGAGCGACTATGGAAATTTCTAGAACTAGAGAGTGTAATGGTTACACAACATTGTGAATGCGCTGAATGCCACCGAATTGTACACTTTAAAATGGTTAAAGTGGTAAATTTTATGTTATGTGCAGATTTTACCACAATTTTTTTAAATGACTAGAAGTAAAAAAACAAAACACTAATCTGACTTCCAATAGCATAGACCAACTTTGCTATAAATGAAATCATAATCTTTCAGTCTTTTTTAAAAACATCATTTAAAAAATGATGAATTTATTTATTTATTTATTTATTTATTTATTTTTGAGACAGAGTCTTACTCTGTTGCCTGGGCTAGAGTGCTGTGGCGTCAGCCTAGCTCACAGCAACCTCAAACTCCTGGGCTCAAGCAATCCTTCTGCTTCAGCCTCCCAAGTGGCTGGGACTACAGGCATGCGCCACCATGCCTGGCTAATTTTTTTTCTATATATATTTTTAGTTGGCCAATTAATTTCTTTCTATTTTTTTTAGTAGAGACGGGGTCTCGCACTTGCTCAGGCTGGTTTTGAACTCCTGACCTTGAGCGATCCTCCCACCTCGGCCTCCCAGAGTGCTAGGATTACAGGCGTGAGCCACCATGCCCGGCCTATTTATTTATTTTTATTTTTTATTTTAGCAACAGGGTCTCACTCTGTTGCCCAGGCTAGACTGCAATGATGCCACTATAGCCTACTGTAACCTCGAACTCCTGGGCTCAAGCCATTCTCCTGCCTCAGCCTCCCAAATAGCTGGGACTTTACAGGCATGCACCACCATGCCCAGCTAATTTTTAAAAATTTTTTGTAGAGACAGGGTCTCGCTATGTTGCCCAGGCTGGTCTCAAACCCCTGGTCTCAAGCAATCCTCCCACCTTAGCCTGCTATGAACATTCTTGTTCAGGGTTTTGGTGTACAAATACAGTCATGTGCCACATAATGTCACTTTGGTCAACAATGGACCACATATAACACTGGTCCCATAAGATTATAATACCATACCTTTACTGTGCCTTTTCTATGTTTAGATACACAAATACTTACCATTGTGCTACTGTTGCCTACAGTATTCAGTACAGTAACATGCTCTACAGGTTGGCAGACTAGGAGTAATAGGCTATGCCACATAGGCTAGGTGTACAGTAGGCTATATCATGTAGATTTGTGTAAGGACACTCTATGATGTTTGCACAGTGACAAAACTTCTCAGAACGTATTTCCATCGCTAAGTGACATGTGACTATATATGCCTTCCTGTTGGGTACATAACTACATCACACACTTTTTTAAAAGGAGCATATTGTGACATAGCTTTGTAACCTTCCTTTCTTATGTACTATTTCTCAAACAACTCTCCATACCAAAAAGTATTTGTTGATACTTATTTTTAACAGTTACATAGTATTCCTTTGTAGGCAAATTTTTGCACATACCTTTAACAATTTCCAAGTGAAATTGCTTTGTCAAAGTTTTAAAGTTTTTTGATTATTTGTTGCTAAATTGACCTCCAGAAGCACCGATACTATCAGGGTTACCCTGGCGTCTCAGGCAATAGCACTGATGACCAACACCTCTACAATTCTTGCCTATGCTGAGCTCCCCCCGTCCCCGCCAGCTTTGTCTCTTTCTCTTGTTCTCTTAGGTCATTCCTCCATTGTATCTTCTTTATCTCTGCATATCCAGTGCCCGCTACATACAGTTCCTGGCAAACAGCTAGTGCTCAGGACATATTTGTTGAATCAGTGACAGAATGCTATGCCTCTGGGAGCAAGTCAAAGGAGAAGGCCACTCCCCCTGCTCCAAACATGTGCACCTGCTCATGTTGATAACACTTGACCTTTTGGAGAGGAAAAAAAAAATCCATACAATCCATTTTCCACAGAACAGCCAGAGTGATCTGTTAAAATTTTGAATCAGATCATGCCACTCCCTGCTTAAAATCTTCCAATGGTTCCCAGCTGCACTTTGATTAAAACCCCTAATTTACTCTGGTCTCCATAATCCAGCCCCTGCTTTCTTCACTGGCCTCATCCCCTACCCTTCTCTCCTCTCCTTTCACTAGACTCAAGCTCTGCGGAGTTCCTATTTAAAAAAAAATATCAAGTTCTTACTATGTGCACTATTTTATGCACTTTGCATGTGTTCTCATGTAATCCTCCCAACAACCTTCTGAGGCATGTACTATTATGATCTCCCTTTTGTGGAAACTGAGGCACAGACAGGCTAAGTAACTTGCCCAAGGTCACACCATTAATAGCTGGCACAGCCAGGGTCCAATGCCCATGCTCTTAGCCAGTGCCTCGTTAGCTTCCTACTACTTCCAGACCACACCACCCTCATTCTCACTCGGTCTTTGAGGTCTTTGCTCTACCTAGAATGGTCTTCCATAGTCTCTCCCAGTCCTGCTTTCTTTTTCTTATTATTTCTTTCAACTGACCTTCAAGACTGCTTTCTTTTCTTTATCAGATCTCAGTTCAAACACTGCCTCCTTAAGGAGATCTCCCCTTACTACTGGACTTAAAGTAACCTCCGTCGCTCCCACATGACCCTGCTCTAATTCCTTGCATCTGCTTCCAGTCTGATATTCTTCCGGTTGTTTGTTTTATTGTCTGACTCCTCACACTAGAATAGAAGTGCCAGGAGAGCAGGGGACTTGTCTGTCTTGTTTACTGCTATAAATCTATACCTAGACCGGCTTCTGGCACATGGCAAAGCCCACTAAATGTTTACTGAATGGTGTTTGGCATTTGTTGCACAACATACTAGGTACCCATCATTGTGTTAATCACTTCACATACATCACTTTGTCTAAACCAGCACAAAGACCAGTTTAGCAAAGCAGAGAGTATCGTACTCATTTTCAGATAAGGAAACTGAAGTTTGTAGAAATTAAGTAACTTGCTCAAGGTCACATAGCTGGCAGAGGAGCTCAAATCCAAATCCAGCTTGGCCTGACTCCCCAGTCTGCTCTTTCTACTCAGCTGTGCTGCCCCTTCGTGGTCTAATTCAAAGGAGGGCTGTAACTGACTCTGCAATTAACACCTACAGCTCTGCCCTCTCTCCTGAACTCAGAACCCACACCCTGCCAGATGTCTCCAGGAGAATGTTCCACATCATCCCCTCCTTCCAGACACTGAATATGCTCATAACCCAACTCCCACTTTTCCCACAAAAGTTAGCTCTCCTTTAAGTCTCATTCTGTTAGTGCTACTACTAGTATTGCCCAGGCTTCCATAGCTTCTCAAAACACTATAGTGATCTTTTCATCTCCCATGACCTTAAAATAAAGCCCAAATTCTGAAACATGGCTTTGAATGCCTGCCAAGACCTAGCCATGGCCAGCCTTAACTGCATCATCTTCTCCCTTATTTTAGACATACGACTTCTTTCTGTTCCTCCAACTTGCCATGGTCCTACCACAAAACCTTCGTGTTCTGCCATTCGTACTTGCCGGGACAGTATCTGGCCCTTTCTCTTCCCTCAGGTAATTCTACTTATTCTTCAGAATTTAGCATGTCACTTGTTCAGGAGCGACTTCCCAGATCCCCAGCCTTATTCTCCTTTGAGGCACTTACCAAAACTGTAGTTAACTAGAAGTGTAACAATCCACAAAATGTCTGACTTTCCACCATGCTGAATGCACAAAAAATGTGAGGACCGGGTCCCTCTCATTCGATGCTGCATCCCCACTGCCTCGCACGTACTAGGTGCTCAGTAAAGATATGGTCATGCTCTCCCACATTTAGCAAGTCAGTTGGCATCATAAACTCCAGGTTTATAATGTCTGTTTCCCCCAACAGAATGTCAACCCCATAAGGGCAAGGATTTTTGTCTTATTCCCTGTTCCCCTAGCAACAAGTACTCATTAAATGAATATATCCATCACTTCCTTTCCATTTTTGCCCTCCACATTTCAGCTGGACACCATACTTATGTCCAGTCATTTCAAATATGACTCTACACTAAGCTTCTAGGTGCCAGAGGCTCTCCTAGCCACAGAGCTGAGATACTGAACAGACCAACAGAGAGAAGATGGCAAACCTCATTTTAGTGACAACGATTTTTGGGTTTCCTCACTGGGGCACTTGGAGAGTCTGTACAACATTGTGGGACTGTCTCATCATGTTGTTTCCTTCTAATTAAACCCTTCATAAAGTATAGGGTCTTCCAAATGGCTGCATTTGTGGGTTTCTTAGGTAAGGGCTGGAATCAAGTGATGTGTGAAAATCTCTTGAAAAAGCACTGTAGAAGGCAGAGCAGGGCACAAGGGCATGGCCTCTGGAGACAAGCCCGGGGAACTCTGCTTACAAGCTGTATAGCGTTGGGCAGTCACTCCTTTCCCCCACTTGTAAAACAGGGATGAAAATGCTTACCTTGCAATGTTGTTGGGATGTTTAAAAATATTTGCAAAATACCCTGGCTCAGGAAATGCTCAATAAATGGGAATTCTTACTACAGCTTTTTATGCTACCTGCTTGCACACACAAAGGCAACACATAGCTAACTGTTCAGGCTACCCAAACAAGATAAATGACCCCAGGAGAACCAGGAGCACAACACAATCATCTTTATATACCCAGAGCCCAATTTGGCCAATGGAGGGTTTCTGCCAAGGCCGTTGAATAGATAAATGAGTACTCCAGCACTGAGCATGAAGGTGAGCAGTTAGCTTCCAACATAGGCTAATTCATTTCAGTCCAGATAGGAGAGAAAAGGGGAGATCTGGCCAGTAGCTTAAGGGTTGAGCTGCCCCAGCAGAAATTCACCAGGCCCTACCGCAGGCTAACACCTGCCCTTGGCAAAGGAACGCCAGCTCTGTCCTTTGTGACAGTGCCACCTAGCGAGGTTCTAGAGGAACTGCCAACTATTCTCGGCAGCTGCCAGGACCACTGCGACAAGGTGTAGCCATTTAGGCTTGGGACTGGGAATGGAGTCCGCCTCAGTCTGTCTGTTTCCTTCTTAACGGTTTGGACTGGTGATGCACTCCTTCCACGACTCTGTCGAGGACGCCCATGCCATCTTTCCCCTAACCTAGTCCAGACCCGTGGGGTCTGAAAAACGTGAAAGGCCAGCTATTGACCACCCCTCCTACATAATAGACCAGCGATCTATCACTCCACACTTTATGGTCTCCTCGCTTGGAATCCTTGCGAGTAGGCAAAACAGATATCATCCTCATCAGAGCCACTGCACAGATGAGGAAACCGAAGCTCAGCGGGAAAGTGGTTAACCCAAGGTCACACAACGCATTAGAGGCAGGGCCGGATGAGAATTTAAGCCTCCTGAGTCCTGGTCTCTGGCTCCTTCCTCGACGACATGCCCCTCATTCAGCGTGGACACACAGAGCGCCCACCCCACGCACGGCAGAGACTCAGGGACTCTGCGCTCAGGGCCAGCGTGGGGCACAGGATAAAGACAGTACAGCAGTGACCACACTTCTTTCTTCTCTACCCACCGAGCGCCCAGCACGCTCCCCGCGGCTCGGGGGCGGGAGGAGCGGGGCCCAGAGCAGGAAACAGGGTCCCGCGCGGGTAGCCCCTGGGAACACGCGGCGCCGGGTCACGTGAGAGGGGAGAGCCGGCGAGGGGCTGTCTCGCGCGTGCACGCACGACGTACGTAAACACGCTCTGAGGCGCTGAAAGAGGGGAGCCTGAAGGCGAGGGTCACATGTGGAGGGTGGCAGGCGAGACCGAGGGGGCGGGGAAAGAGGGAGGGATCACGTGGAGGAGGCCAGCGGAGGGAAGTCACGTGAGAGGGGACGGAGGCGGGGCCACCGAAGAGGAGGAGGAGGGGCGCGCGGCTTCCGGCGGCTGGGGGGGGCCAGTGAGCGGAGGGGGGGGGGCCCTGTCCCGGAGGTGGCGGCGGCGCCATCTTGGCGAAGGGGGGATCAGGAAGTGCGGACCGCGGCGGCGGCGGCGGCGGCGGCGGAGGAGCCCGGAGCGGAGGCCGGAGGCTCCCGGCCCGCCGGCCCCGGAGCGGAGCGGAGCGGAGGATGCAGCAGCCGCAGCCGCAGGGGCAGCAGCAGCCGGGGCCGGGGCAGCAGCTGGGGGGCCAGGGGGCGGCGCCGGGGGCCGGGGGCGGCCCAGGGGGGGGCCCGGGGCCAGGGCCCTGCCTGAGGCGGGAGCTGAAGCTGCTGGAGTCCATCTTCCACCGCGGCCACGAGCGCTTCCGCATTGCCAGCGCCTGCCTGGACGAGCTAAGCTGCGAGTTCCTGCTGGCTGGGGCCGGAGGGGCCGGGGCGGGGGCCGCGCCCGGACCGCATCTCCCCCCACGAGGGTCGCTGCCTGGGGACCCCGTCCGCATCCACTGCAACATCACGGTGAGGACCCTCTCGCGTGCGCCTCTGTGGGGGGCCCTTGTCAGGGACTCAGGATCACCCCATCCAGCTTTTTGCTCTCGAAGGACCAGGGAGGCCGAAGCCTTGGGGTTCGTCTCCTCTCGAGGTTACACTTGTTTCTGTTGCTTAAGATTCTGTTGTGTCCCATAATGTACCATTGACCCAATAGCGAGGGATACCCCAACATATGGCGCCTCGACTACACCTTTCCACGAACCCACCCACATCCCAAGGTTCGTGATTTTGGCCCCTCTTGGCTACTCCTCCACAACTTTACCTTGCCACCTGGGAATGCCTCTTTCTCCACCCCCACCCCAGCCCTCATCTCAAGGTTCTAGGCCTCTGTACTGGCTCCAGCTGGAAAGACCTGGCCTGGAACTTTGCACATTTCAGTGATGCCCCCTTCTCAGGAGTTCCTTTGACTTAGGACTTTGCCACCTGTGGGATCCCTGCCCAGACATCCTTCGTGCAGCCCCTCTTTGCTCTCTGTATGTCACCAAATGATAGTTTGCAATTCATTGGCTCCTCTTTCTTTTGGATGCACTTTTATTTTGGTGTCAACTCTAATTTTCCTCTTTTTGCCTCAGCTAGTAGCAGGTCTGCCACTCCTTTCCCTGTTCCCTGTGGATATATCCAGTTGCCCTGGGTTGTTGCCTTTCCTGTGTGATGGGGATGTGGTGTGGGAGGGTTACCCCATTTACTCTGAGCAGTAACAGTACCATTTCTCTTAGTGAGCATCATTCCATCCTAGGCATCCACCTTACTTGTCTCTGCTCAGTCTACCCTCAGACATCCCTTGAAGAGAGGTTTGGCTTCTGATAATTTGGGAATTGCATGGTATAGCACTTGTATTGGTTGATACTTCCTGCTGTGATGGTCTTCTCCCTGCTAGGAGCAGTAGCTAGGGTACTAGCGGACAGTACTTATCGGAGCAGGCAGACTGTGAATAGGAGTAGCTTGGGGAAAGACAGACTTGGGGGCCTGAGTTCAACTTATGTGGTGTTTTCTGTCCTTTTCCAATCAGGTCAAAGGTTGGTGAAGTAAACTTCAGCTTGGGTTGAAGTTGAATGATGCCCCACCAAAACTCACATCCCATTTCTCTCTTCTCCCATTTCCTCCTTTTTTTCTCCTACTAAAAAGTTCAAGATTGAAGGACTAGGGATGGCTTGGTCAGGTGAAGACTTGAGCATCTTTGATAATTATTTTTCTTCTATTACTGAGGTTTAGAGCAATGGGAGAACTAAGATCCCCAGTAGAAGTAGATAAGGTTTCCTTGGCATGTGTGGAAATCGCAAGAGTTAATTTTATTACTCACTTAAGCTTCTTATTCCTTAAGGGTAGGTTTGCCCCATCCAGCTGCCCTTCCAGTTGCCAGAAGTCTGTGTCTGGTAGGAAGTGAGTTTAGGGGGTCCTCAGCCAGATTCCGTGTGGCCCCTTTAAAAGAGACGTGACCTGAACCAGCTCCCTTGCTTTAGGCAGAGGGGAAGTCTGGTCAGGCCGCATTTGGCACCGTGGTTCAGGAATGCTGGGAATGTCAGCAGCGTAGGCTTCTTTCTCCCAGCCTGCCATGTGGAGCCCCACAGCCCACGCCTGGACTGAGAAGGTGGCAGGTTCCCAAGCGAGAGGTGGGGAGAACTGGTCTTTGAGGGGCTGTTTGGAGTGGTGTGTGGAGAGGTTGATTCTTCTGGGTGCCCTTTTACTCTTGGGTTCTGGAGATGCAGTTTAATTTTTATCCTATGCTTTTTTTCACATCAGTGTGATTGTGATGAGGTGATCCCTTCCTCAGCTAATTATGGAGTTAGAAAAGCAGAAAAGTTGCAGGACTCTGTCCTGGGCATGGAGAGAACTTCAAGTCTGGAACTTGCACAGGCAGTATGGTAGATCAGGAGTCTTCTCTCACTGTTAGCAGAGTTTGGCTGTGCTGGTGTTTACTCTCGAGGAAAGAAAGAAAAGGTTCCAGGCTGCTTCTTGGAAAGGGTCCTCCCAGGGACTGTTTTTCTTCCAGTTTAGGATTTGTTAGGAAGCTCCTGACCTGAGCTGGGCTTTTATGAGTACACATGTAAGGGGCAGGGTTGGGAAGCAAAGAGACTGGAAGTTTTGGGGGGCACAGGACAGGCTAAATCTGGCTTTTCCCAGAGTTGCCCATATTGACCACTCTCCCTGCTCTTTTCCCCTCAGGAGTCATACCCTGCTGTGCCTCCCATCTGGTCGGTGGAGTCTGATGACCCTAACTTGGCTGCTGTCTTGGAGAGGCTGGTGGACATAAAGAAAGGGAATACTCTGGTGAGGGGGCCACAGGGTGGGGGCATATTTATTCCTATGAGGCTCATATCACCAAGGCATCCTCTGAAAGGGAGTTATATCTGGAAAGTGAATGGTACAATAGGCTAAACATTTTGGGGCAGACTTCTTAGGGGAGTTGCTTACTGCAGCCAGAGGGAGATCCCTGCACCAGCCCTAGGATTGGTCTGCCAGCAGACTCATTCCCACAGCCATGTGATCCATAAGGTTTAGAGAACTTGCTACCAGTTTTGGGTCTGAGCTAAGAGCTCATGCATACACTCCAGACTGGAGTGGGGAAAGGAGTATATGATGTTTCTGTGGTCCCCTACCCGCAGCTATTGCAGCATCTGAAGAGGATCATCTCCGACCTGTGTAAACTCTATAACCTCCCTCAGCATCCAGATGTGGAGATGCTGGATCAGCCCTTGCCAGCAGACCAGGTGAGCAGCTGAGGAGCTTTGGGCCTTGTTGCACAGAATTGCCCCACAGAGAGCCCTTAGTAAATACTTGCTAGTTTCTCTATACCCCCACCTACTCCTAAACACATATGTATCTCATAATTCTCACCCTGTTTCTTCTCCAGATGGAAATCTAGCTAAATGGGCAGCTACTAGCTTTATTTCTCCTATAGAAACTCACTTTCATGGGCAGTGTCCCTCATATTAAGAGGAAGGGGGAATTTTCACAATTAGCAGTAGCAGGTGGTAGCTACTGGGGACCCAGGCCCCTTGTTGAGAAGCAAGAGTGCAATGTCAGTCTAGAGATCGGGTAAAGCAGGGGTTTTTAGGAAATTAAAACTGGGATTTTTGAGGCGGGGGACAGAAACAGCCATTTTGCTTCTGTTTTATTCTTTGACATATGGTAGGAAGAGAACAATGGGCTGGTAGCAAAGTCATTCTCTGGGCTGTTGCTTCTACTCAGATCTGGCTGGTGGAGAAACTGGCAGCATCATGGGCAGGTGCAGAGCTTCAGACCTGGAGGCTCAGGGGAATAGGTCTGAGGCTGCATTCTAGCAAGCTCCTGGGGCTCTGATCTCTGTCTTTCCCCTCCCCACTGCAGTGCACACAGGAAGATGTGTCTTCAGAAGATGAAGATGAGGAGATGCCTGAGGTAGGCTTGCCACCTGAAGTGGCATTGGCCAGAAGCTCTTTCAGGCAGTAGCATTGATCACCCACTATATCCAGAACTCCAGTCTAGAACTGGGGAGAGAAAAAGATCAAAGGAATGAAGACAGATTTACTGACCTGGAGGAAAAAACCAGTGTAGTAGAGAAGATGGGGCACCCATATCCAACCACTGAAGACAGTTAGGTGCAAATCCATTCAAACGAAATATTTGATAAGTTAAAAATTTCAAATGGCTTTGGAGTTCGGCAGACCTGAGTTTGCATCCCAGCTATCTTAACTGGGTTTGAGGTTTACCTAATCTCACTAAGCTGAAGTTTTGTTATCTATAAAATGGGATTTGAATACTACACGTGGTTGTCTTGAAGGTTAAATGAGGCATTGCATATAAAGTGCTTCATATAGTACATGATAAGTACTAAATTATTTATCTGATATATTCTCTAAAAACATAGGTACTCTTGCAGAATAAAATGTAATGGTTAAGAATTTGAACTTCAGAGCCAGACAGAACTTGATTGAAGTCTTAGCTTTGCTAAGAATTCTATGACTTTGGGTATGATAATTAATCTTACTTAGACCTCATCTGTAAAATGGGGGTAATAATAGAACTATGATATGGTGGTTGTAAATGGGCCAGTGTTTATAGCACGTTGTACAGAACCTCACATGTAAGAAACATTCAGTAAATATTAGCTGCCAATGTAATAATTAGGAGGTTAGTATGACCTGCCAGAGCCTGGAGATTACTGATCACTTTATTTTCTAGCATTGGATTAATGTCCCAGGTTCTGTAACTTTGTAAGAGTCTTTAGACCAACAAAGGGCTGGTGACAGTTGAAATTTACTCCTCCCAGGCAGTAGATAGCCTTCTGTGCCACATTCCCAGCATTTGACTGAGGGGCTGAATGCTGGGTATAATCTCCCCTGCCCCTAAACTGCACACACACATTGAGCTACTTGCTCACTTAGAACAGAGAGCAGGATGAATAAGGAGCTAATTCTATTCTTGACCTCTCCCGTCTCCCTCTCTGTGCCTCCTTTCTCATTTCCCTCGTGGCAGTGGGTGCCTCTACATACCTGATTCACACCCTGCATTTGTACGGAGGGGAGGGGATTAATGATCCAGGTTTCTCCTTTAGAACTGGGGCCCTGAGAACTCCTAGGTACATAGTCAACTGGTGAAACACGAGCTTTGAGTCACAGTGTCAGGCCCAAGTCATTCTGCTAGGAATTAGGGAAGAGTTTCTGCTGCCAAGGGAGAGTTTTAGGAACAGTTGGAGCGGGGTCAGTCTGGGGAACAAAAGGGCTGAGTAGCTCTGCCAGCTCCCTAGGTCCTTCCTGTAGTTCTGCTCCTGTAGCTTGAGAACTAAGAGAAGATATTTGCAATCTAAAGATTCCCTTTAGATTGTAAAGGGAATGGGGCTGGGAATTGACTGCTGCCCCTTAACTTTTGGCTCTTGGTCAGATGGGAATGGGAAGGTGATGGCCTTCATAACCTGTGTTTATTTGTTTCCTCCTCCTGTTTCCCTCCTACCCTATACCTCTCCTAGGACACAGAAGACCTAGATCACTATGAAATGAAAGAGGAAGAGCCAGCTGAGGGCAAGAAATCTGAAGATGATGGCATTGGAAAAGAAAACTTGGCCATCCTAGAGAAAATTAAAAAGAACCAGAGGCAAGATTACTTAAATGTACGTGCCTTCTGGGGAGAGGCTGGGTGGAGGGGTTGGTGGGTAATGGCTGAAAAGTGGCAGGCCATGGCATATCAGTAGGGGGAATAGACTCCTCTTTTGCATGTGCCTAATCCTTCCCTAAATCCTGGGCTAGCTGCCAGACTGCTCCTAAGATGTTTCCAAACTACATGACCAAGAAACGTTCCTGCCATCTCTCCTTCACAGGGTGCAGTGTCTGGCTCGGTGCAGGCCACTGACCGGCTGATGAAGGAGCTCAGGGATATATACCGATCACAGAGTTTCAAAGGTGGTGAGTTTGCCCCAGAGCAGGGCCTGCACAGGAGTTTCTCATAAAGAAGGATGTGGTGGCAAGGGGCCCCAGGAGGTTCTGGGATATGTGAATGCTTATGAACTTATTAGGCCAAGAATGAAGCTCCTCAAGCCAGTGGCTTGGATTGGATACACGTTCATCTGGGGTGAACCTGGAGCAGTTGATTTTTTTCTCTGTTTGGCAGAGAGATCTGCATTTGGGTTCACTCACCAACTGGACCATCCTACTAACACCTATCTTCCTTCCTCCCTGCTTCCAGGAAACTATGCAGTCGAACTTGTGAATGACAGTCTATATGATTGGAATGTCAAACTCCTCAAGTGAGTGGGGACTCTGGGATTGGAGAGGAAGTGGAGGAGTGTGAGTGGAGCTACCGTGGTGGGATCTCCAGGGCAGTCCCATGCAGTGTGTTGGTTGCAGGCTTCCAGAGCGGGTGTGGGCAATGGGAGCCCTTATGAGGCTCTTGAGCTGGGACCAGGAGTCTGAGTTCAGGGTCATTGCTTCATAGAGTTGACCAGGACAGCGCTTTGCACAACGATCTCCAGATCCTCAAAGAGAAAGAAGGAGCTGACTTCATCCTACTTAATTTTTCCTTTAAAGTAAGACTTTTCTTTTCCAGTCTTTCCCTCACTGGCCCAGGCTTCCCCGACTTCCTTACAGTCCTGTGGAGGATACTGGCCTCCCTTCCCTGCTTATCATCTCTGTCTCTTTCTCAGGATAACTTTCCCTTTGACCCACCGTTTGTCAGGGTTGTGTCTCCAGTCCTCTCCGGAGGGTGAGTGGCTGGGCATGAGGAAGGGCAGCTCCTGTGGAAGAGGGTGGGGAAGGGACTCAGAGCTTTTGCCAGGCACAACTGACTAACCTTTCTCATGCAGGTATGTTCTGGGCGGAGGTGCCATCTGCATGGAACTTCTCACCAAACAGGTGAGCCTCTCGCTCCTTGGCCAGGCTGGGTGGGGTGAGGCTGAGCTTTACAACACGCGCACCCTGTGGGTTGGGCGATAGGCATGATGTGGCCCTTTCATTCTGCCGGGCAGGCCCCGTACATTGACCTAGGCAGACAGGTGGTAGCTGTCCTGGGAGTGAGGGCAGGGGCCCTCTATAGATGCAGCTGCTTGCCTGAAGAACAAGCATGGGGTTTCTCGGAAAGCTCTGTCCTGACTTGCTTCGTCCCTCCCATCACCTAGGGCTGGAGCAGTGCCTACTCCATAGAGTCAGTGATCATGCAGATCAGTGCCACGCTTGTGAAGGGGAAAGCACGAGTGCAGTTTGGAGCCAACAAAGTAAGGGGCCTGGGCTGGTGGGGCTGGCTGGAGCCGAGTATGGTTTGGGCCACTGGCCGGCCAAGGCTGCCTTTGAGGGACTGGACTGAGAAGATGAGGCCCCAGGGCTTGTGGCACATTGGATGAGAGGGCCTGGGGCACCCACAGTGGGAATAGGAGCCCAGCGGTGGCCTGAGGGGCACCTTAAGACTTGAGGGGGTGGGGGGTGGGGAATAGGTCTGGAAAAGGAAGCTGTGGGATTGTGTCCCCAAGGGACCTCCCAGGTGAAGGGTAATTAGTGTGTCCTCAGAGCACAATGCTTTGAGTCGGGACTCCTGGGTCTCTGGGTGGCAGCCTGCAGAAGGTGAGGGGTAGTAAGGCCACAGCTGGCCGTGGCCTGATCTGGTGGCTTCCTCTCCCCAGTCTCAATACAGTCTGACAAGAGCACAGCAGTCCTACAAGTCCTTGGTGCAGATCCACGAAAAAAACGGTGAGGCTGGAGCCAGGACTCAGGAGATTTGGACACTTGCCAGGCCCCAGGTTTTCACTTGTAGCCAGAACCTTCTGGTTTCTGAGCTTTACCACCCATTAACACAGCACCTGCCCCAGTTCCCCAAAAAAGGGCTGGAGGCGGCTCATGTCCATAACCTCTTCTCCCAGAAGAGCACCAACAGTGGCATCACGGATAGTCTTGGTGCTGCCCCCCCTTCCTGACCACCCTTTGAGAAAACTCATCTAACTCTCCTATCATCTCAGGTTGGGCACATCATTCCCCCTTTCTTACCAGTCTCCAGGTAGGCAGTTTCTCAGCTTCCCATATACCTTCTCTGTTCCCGCACTGGATTCCCTTCCTGAGGTGGTTTTGCCTCTGACACTGGAGATGTCTTCAGTGATTGGAGCGGAGAGGGCGGGCGGGCTCAGCCTCCCCCTCACTGACTGTTCCGTTTCTCTGCAGGCTGGTACACACCCCCAAAGGAAGATGGCTAACCATGGAGTGTCATCCCCTTCCTCCTTCCCCAGGCACCACTGGACCAATTACCTTTGAATGCTGTATTTGGATCTCACGCTGCCTCTGTGGTTCCCTCCCTCATTTTTCCTGGACGTGATAGCTCTGCCTATTGCAGGACAATGATGGCTATTCTAAACGCTAAGGAAAAAAAAACAAACAAACACAGAACTGTTTCAAGTACTCAAGACTGACTTACAGACCAACCACCTTGCTGGAACCCTTGCTAGCAGGCATTCTTATAAAAGAAACTTTCGAGCCTCCTTATATTGCTGGAAACTCAGCTGTGCTCCAGACTAGAGCCTCCTTACCTATGCTATGGATTTTTAATTTATTTTCTCTTATTTCATGTACACTGCTTTTTTTGGTTACAGTGTATGATGGATGTGTATGAAAAAAAAATGTATCTTTGGGAAAACAATTACAGTTTGTTAATTTGAAGATGCTGGTCTTGACTCATCTTTATTTTTATTCCCACATCCCACCCCATCCCCTGAACTGCTTGGGAGGTGGGGGAGGGGTACCAAGTCCACTGTTACTTTGGTAAAGATGAGAAGCTGCATTTTGCTGCTAAAGCACGAAAAACATGGAGCTGAAGCACACGCCTGGTCCACCCCTAGATTTCTCCGGAAGGCCTCTGGAGCAACCAGCACTTGTTCCCCTTGGAATGCAGAGCCTGGCCTGCTAAACCACAACGCAGTAGGCTGAAATGATGATCTTAATTCTTAGGACTACTTTTCTCTTCTAGTCACAGATGGTTTCAAATTTCTAAGAAAATGAGGCTGAAGAGGCTGCTTCATAGAATTCCTTTGGAACAAATTGAGTGGGGATGGGGACAGTCTCCCAGTATGCGTGTGGTCTTCTCTGACCTCAGCAATACGCTGTGTAGCTACAACGCTTCAGTGTTCACTGGTCCTTCCCCCTCCCAGAAAGTGACTTCTGAGTAGCAGTGGATGGTGATCGTTGGTAAGCTTCGCTCACCTTCCTCTTGTCTCTTGCTTCCTTTGGTTTTGTAAAAGAGAAGATAGGCATAGCCCTGAAGTTATTTGGCTCAGAGAATTGTGGACTCTTTCAAGCCACTCCTGGTAGGTGGGTCCTACTGGAAAAGGTTGGCTTTTTAAGCGCGGTTGTTCTAACCCCAGGCTCGGGAACTGCTGGGGAAGGAAAGTGGGGAGTCCGTGTACTGCAATAGAACTGTCGGTGCTGTGTTGTCTGTACCTGCTGTTGTAAAGGTTTGGGCATGACTGTGCATCTAGCAGGTGCTGCCTGCATCTCCTTGTCAGGAAGCTTGCTTAGGGGCTGAGCCAGCCTCTTAGGACCGGCTATGCCTACAGATCTGATAAAGGTTGAAATGATGGAGGCCAGGATGGCTAGGTGAAGACCCAAGTCTTAGAAAACCCAGACTTGGGACAGCTGCCTGGGAGCCTGTAGGATGCTAGAAGAGTTCCGTAATGCTTTGAGCACAATTTTAACTTTGGTCATCTCTCCCTCCCTCCCCCTTTTGAGGGATTTTAACGTCTTGCTGCTTCAGGTGGATGGAGAGTTCACCAGTCCCACTCAATGCTGCTCTAACTCTACCCACACCCACCTGATTAGGGGTGCTAATATATGCTGAGGTTGAGATAACGAGGGGACTCAAGGGGAAAATTCATTCCATAGAGCTGAAGTCTGGTTTCCAAGGCCTCTGTGGGCTTTCTTTTGAACTTATCACCAGCCCTGGCTGGAATGTAGACTGTGTTTTTAGTAATGTGTACTGTGAGCTGTCCTCTGTATAATGTATTTTGTAATGTATTTTTCTCATCTACCAAAGGATGAAACAAATAAAACTATTTAAATAGTTTGGCTCTAACAAAATTATTTAAAGAAATAATGGGGTTCATGTTGACCTGACCGAAAGGAAAATGCCACTCTCCTGTGAGGTGTGTTAGCCCCAACTCTGAGAGAACCCCCCATTTTTCTGTCAAACCTAACACTCCCTTTTATGACCTTTAGTTTAGGGTTTAAATAAAGCATAGAAAAGAAGGCAGTATCATCATGAAACAATTTTCTGCTCTCCGCTAAGGAGGCAAGGAGAAATGAAACACACTGAGGTCATTACGCTAGTGCATCTCCATCCCAGGCAGGGCTCGCGTGGCCCAGAGCCCTCAGACGGGCAGGCTCTCGATGCCTAGAGGGCGGTGGGGTGGTAGCAGCGGCTAGAAGGAAATAGCAGTCACCCCACTCGTGGAACATGCCAACATTTATTTGCCAAGGTGACGGCTCATTGGTTAAATGCTGTCTACCTGATTCTACACGGAAGCCAGGAAAACTAGGCTGAGGCCTCACCATTCTCCACAATCTGTTAGGATGGCCCGTATCATGCTCTGGGGTGCAAAGAGGACACGGGAAGAACATACCGGCTGCCTCAGACTTTCAACCTACTGGTAGCTTCCTATGTTTGGTTCAAACATGCCAAGCTGGGGAACTGAAGACACAAGACAAATGAGACTTTGCTCTCTTTTTTGAGAGATGAGCTGGGGGTAAAGGCAAAACAGAAATCAAATCAATCCTGGGCACAGTCTGGCCCTTTTCACCTCCAAGGCCTCAGGAGCGAAGGGGAAGGAGAGGGCAGGACGGGCCGACTCCTGATCCGAGGAGACAGAACATGCTGAGGGTAGCCACATCACTGAAACATCTCAAACTTCAGGATGTGCGACTGGAAGGGAAAGAGAAAGTCTCAGTGGGAAGGAAGACCACCCCCAGCCAGGCTACCCAGCCTCTTGGACAACTTCAGTTTGTTTTCTCTATGGGAAGGCCAGGCAAATACAGTCTCGGGGCCTGCGCAGCGGAGGCCCCCAGGGGCGGGAGTGGAGGGAGCACAGCCAAGTCAGACCCGGGGCAGTTACCTCCAAGGTCAAAGCGCCAGTGATTTTCCCTTTGAGGATTCGATGGACAACCTCACGTGAACTCAAAATGTCTGCAAAACAAAACACAACAACAAAACCTCAGAAGCCCTTGGTGGGGCAGGAGGAGCAAAGTGGGGAAGCAAGAGGCGGGGGCTACGGGGAAAGGGCTCTGGCTGCCGACCAGCTCCCACCAGCAAGTCTCTGCTAGTCCTGCTAACCCTGCCCAGGACGAACGCAGAGGAGAAATGCTGAGAAGTTGGGAGGGGAGGGCACCGTAAGAGCAGATAAAAGGAGAAGAGACACTATCATTGTTGTTCACATAATTACAGGGGTTTGGGTTTTATATTCTTTAATGAGATTCTACTGAGGACAGAAAACTGTTCACTCAACTCTGTTCTGAGGGTTCAGCTGGAGAGACAAAGGTTAAGCAGCAGAGCGGTTTCCCCGTAAAGAGCAAGCACTTACACGCCAGGCCACAGCACAGCAGGGAGGTGGTCAAAACCCTTTCTCCAAGAGATCTTCCCTTACCCGACTGCCACCATCCCGCCATCCCCACACCTGGAGTTGTTTGTATGCGTGAAACTGGCTATCAGAAGTCAGACCCAGATTCTATACCCCGGCTATGCCATTTTCTTGCTATGAAATTTGAGGAAGGACCTTTCACTTTTCTGAGCCTTATTTTCCTTATCCATAAAGGGAAGAAAATGGTACACCTGTCTGACTTCTCAGCACTACCTAAAGTCCACATGAGAGGGGAGCACACCCCTGCCAGCGGGCCACATCTGGGTTGGTACTCCAGCCCTTCTGACAGGCCGGGGCTGCTCTTTGGGACAGGAGGCTCCTCTTCTCGGGGCCACCTGAAGCTAGGGCCGCAGCTGGGCAGCTGGGGCCCTCTTCATGCAATGACCCAAGACGACCTCTGGGTGGTGCTCCCTGCCCACTGGGTGCAAGCCCCGCTGACCTCCCAGGGAGGCCTTGGAGAGTGAGTGAGTGAGTGTGTCTCTCTCTCTCTCCACTGCCACTTCTCCTCCTGATCCCCTAAAGTATTCCTTCATCCTTTGACATTTCACATAACCTTGACCTTGAGAAGGTCCATTTCCAGGATGTGGAAACTGAGGCTCTCACAGGTGTCTAGGGCTAAAGGAACAGCACATCAGGAGAAGATCCCAGGTCTGGTACTCTAGCATCTGTCATTGCCTTTCAAATGCTAGTCTTCTTCCACAGCAGAATCCTTTCCCAGTGAAATCTTAAGCAAAACTCAAAGTACACAAAACAGATGAAGCTGAGTGGCCCTGGCAGAAGCAGGAGCATGAGGCCTGTCTTCCCCTCTCCCCACCCAGAGAACTTTGCCCTGGGGCAGCATCTGAGGTCCCTCTAGGGATCCTGGGGCTCCAGAGCCCAGGTATAAAAACCAATGCTGAAGAGGCGGCTCTGCTAGGAGCAGATACTGAAATCTGGGGTTAGATGGAAAGAACAGAGGCTGAAGGGCACCCCGAGGGCCTCTGCTGCCTACCACCCCTGCCGGCTGAGGTCCCAGAAGCAGGCGAGGGCAACTCCTGTCCCTGAAATCCTTGGGGAGAGAACGGAAGACGTCTCACCTTTCTCCAGCATGAACGGCTGAGTCAGAGGTGGGATGGTCCAGAAGTCGTCGCTGTCCAGGCTGCGCAGAGACTGCACAGGGATGGTGGCTGACTGGCCAAAATCAATGAACATGACCACAGCCCAGGTGTCGACTCTGTCCAGCACCCAGCACCTGGCCAGAGGGAAGGAGAGAGCAGGAGGAGGGTTGTTCCATCGGTGCCGGGCACAGCAGTCCTCCTCTGAGGTGGAGGCTGGGAGACAGGGAGACAGCCAGTCTGCTTTGCTTCTCCCCTCCGTGGGTGGGGAGATGATGATAAGCCGAGATCTTGAGAGAAGCAACGCAGGAAACAAAGCAGAGCCCAAAGGAGGGATAAACGAGGAAGGGAGGGCGCGGCTCTTCCCATACCCCTTGACCATGCCTGGGCACACACCTGTTCCAGGCATGGCCGTAATCGCCCAGGTGGTACTCTGCCAGACAGCGGGCGCCGCGCCGCACAGCGGAGTCGTCCAGGTAAGGCTGCTGCTCCTCCGCCTCTGCCAGGGAGCTGAACAGCACCTGCATGTTCTGGTGCAGAGTCTGCGGATGGCACAAACGCAATGGCCTCACCGCCTGTACTGCATCCCACGTCTGTACCTGCAGATGTCACCTGTTACATCAGCACCGCCACTCTGCCCCAAAGCAACAAAGCTACGAGGTGGGGGAGAGAATGAGGCTGAACCCAGGGGTCAGACTGCGGTCACTCCGGATCTCTACCACTGACCGGCCCCCATCACCACGCTCGCCCCAGGAAGGCCCCACGATAAGGCACAGAAGGCCGAGGGGGCCACCAACCTATACCTCGGTGATGTGCATGGCCCAGAAAAATGGGGTCTGAGGGACGATGCTGGTCACCAGCAGTCCCACCTCCCCGTGGACGCTGTGGATGACGGCCAGCCAGCTCAGGTCATGGAAGCATTCCCGCAGCAGCAGCACCAGGAAGGAGCTTCTGGGGGAGAGCAAAGGGAGAGAGGGAGGTGAAGGAGGAGCGAACCGGACCAACACGGTCCTGCAGATGCTGAGCTGGCCATAGGATGAGCGTCGCCTAAGCAGGAGGGCTGTACCCAGCCCAGCCCCCAGGGAAGGGGCCAGACAAGTACCCGAGTAATCACAGTGCACCGCAAAGGAAGGCACGTGCAGCAGAGCGCAGGAAGGGGAAGCAGCAGAGAGGAACAAAGCACATCAGGAAACTGTAGAGAGAGACGGGCAAACTCCCTCGCCAGTGGATTCTGAGCCTCTAACTGATGCAAGTGTGGACAGTCCAAGTCCACAATGCAGGCTACGCCTCCAACCCCAAAGCAGCAACCTCCTATGGGTACACACATTCCAAATGTCACCCTGCCGCTTCACTAACCCTATCACCTATCTGAGCCACATGTGGTTGTTAGCAAGGCAAACCTGCTGCTTCCAAAAACAAAAACAAGGCCACGGGCCCTACGGCATTTCGAGTCAAACAGACTATTCTGGCATCCCTGACAGTGAGAGTGGTGCCCACTGTGAAAGCAAAGCAGAGGATACGGTGGGCAGGACGAGCCCGGGACACCCAGGGCAGGGCACAGCCACGGGCCTTCACTGTACAGAAATGGAAACCGGTTTTATAAGTCAGCGTGGGCCACAGCCTTAGAGCCTGGGTCTGACACAGGAGTTCCTGAAAACCTTCTCCACCATCCCGCCCCACCCTCTGGGGACAGAATGTTTGTAGTCACCATCTCTCACCTCATTTCCATGGGAACCGCAAAGGAGGCTGCCCTCGGTTTCTCTGTCTTGCAAGGGTCCACAGAAGCCTTGGGAGTGAGCTGCGCACATGCTAGAAAGCAGAAGATCGAGTCCCAGGGTGCCAGAGCTCCCCCAGAAGATGGTACGTCCATCCCATGAGGCCTTGGCCCTGCCCTCATAGGGAGCCCTTCCCCTGTCTCAGCTTCCAGATCCGCCTCTGGAGGAGGGGGGTGGGCTGCACAGTATTCTTTAATTAAGAAAGCACCCTAGAGGAACAACAGGGAACAGGGATACTTCCTATACCACGGGCCGTGGTATAGGAAGTATCGGGCCGGGGGACAAAGCTGAGAGGGGCCGCGGAAGAGCTGGTGCCCGGGGCCGGTGGGAGCAGGGCTGCTAGCGGTCTCACCAGCGGTTTGGGCAATTCCTTCCCCAGAAGCCTGCTCTGAGACCTAGGGAGAAAAGGAAAAGGTATCACTCAGGCCTGGTAGTATTTATTTTATTGACTTATATGTTGAATTACTCCAAACAGATTTGGAGACAGCCCCTGTCCTGACATAGACTTTAGCTGACTTTGGAGACAGCCACCCACTTTCCTGAGCCAACCCAAAGAAAAGGCTCAGGAGCAGGGGAGGGAGGCGGCGAGGCTGCGGCCAGGAGTGCTCCATCACCAGTCACCGCCACAGAAGGAGCTGTCCAGCAGGTACTTCTTTCAGGGAGGAAGAGGCGGCAGTTGTCACACTGGAAGCAGGGTGGGTGGAAGTGGGGCTGGGCACCCTGCCACTCCCTTCAGCCCTGCACCCCTACCCGCACTGGTCTCCCCGCGCCCCTCACCTGGAAACCCCAATCCTGGTTAAAGCCAAGTGTCTGTCCCCTGCCCACTTCTGCATCCAGCTGCCGCCAGAGGACACACAGTTCCACCTCAAGCCCCCAGTAAGTCTGCTTTCCTTCTCTACAAAGGACTACTTCACGCCCTCTCCTCTTGTCACAGAAACCACGTCCCCACTCAAACCCCACCTCATGAACTTGTCTCTTCGTCATGGGGCAAACTGGAAGCCACGGGTCCTTCCTCTGCTCACCACCCAACCGTCAACATCCCCTGCCCTGGCATCCGCCCTCTCCGCCCCCTCCTGCTACCGTGGCCGCGTGGACCTGCTCCCACTCTGGCACTGGGCCTGCACCGCCTCGCCTCAGCAAGGACGTCACCCCTGCAGGCACACCCCTGCCTCGCGGACCTTTCCCACCACAAATAAACATGCTCCGTTACCCATGTGGCAAGACCCTGCTGACCCCACACCCCGTGACTACGACACTTCTCTGCTCCTTCCATTGGAAGGGCCTTGAGTGCTGTTTACTTCCACACCTATGTCCACCTCCTCTCGGGCTTTCCTGAGACGGCTCTGCACAGGGTCAGCAATGACCCTTACGCTGCTGAATCCAACAGTCACTTCCCTGTTCCAAATTTACTTGCAGTATTCCTTCTACTCCCTCTTTCCAGAAACACTTCCTTCTCTTGGCCTCCCTGACCCCACACGCATCTGGTTTTCCTTCTCTTTTCCTGGCCGGCCCTTCTTAGCTCAGCCAGTAAACACTGGCATGTCCCTGGACTTGGTCCTCACGCCGTCTGCATTCTCTCCAAGGCCATCTCCAGTTCCATGCTCTTAAGTACCAACAACGTACCACAGACTCTCAAAGCTGGATCTCCAGCCCTAGTCACTCTCTGGACTTCTGCTCAAACGCGGAGACACCCACCTAATAGGGGGCCCAAAGGGCACGCAAACTCAGCGAGCCTGAACAGGCCCTCCCGCACCGCTCAGCCCGGCTTCCTCCACTTGGGTGACCGCATCACTATCTGCAGACTGGTTCCAGCCAAACTCACCTCTCCCTGGATCCCTGCATAAAACTCATCAGCAAGCCACATCTCTTACCAGATGACAGCAACAGCATCACAATCCAGTCGCCAATAGACAATGTGATCTTTTACAAACGAAAATCACATCACATTACATTCCTCATTAAAATCTTCCAACATCTCCCCATTATGCTTACAAATAAAACTCAAAGTCTCCCCCTTGGCTGAGCAAGGGCTCGATCTGAGGTCTTTCCCACTGACGACCTCCCCACCCGCTGCCCCCATCAGTTCACGGCTTGGGGCACTGGCAGGCCTCCCTCAGCCTGGACTGTCCTTCCTCTGGGCTTCCAGTGCTGGCTCGGACTCCTCACTCAGATCCCAGCTGAGATGTCACCTCCCCACACAAGGGGTCACCCTAAGAACCATCTAAAGGAATGACCCCCTGCTCCTCAGCACATCACCCTGTTCTAACTCTCTGATTCTTATTGTGTGGAATTTTCTTGATCGCATGTCTCCTACCTCTGGAATACAAGCATCACAAGAACAAGAATCCCGTGCATCTTCTGACAATTGCCTTGATCACTGGGGTAACACCAGGACCTAGAAAATGCCTGGTACATGTCAAGCTCTCACACTGAACAAATGAATGAAACAAGAAATAACCTGGGTAAATAGCCTTGGCTTCCTCTTCTACACCATGAATCACACCTGTCTGGATGTGAGGACTTAGCCGGGCCAGCATCTGTTCAGGACGTGACATGCTGTAGGACTTACAAACTACAGTCAGTGCAACAAAACACTGAAACTGTGCGTTCTAGAGTCAGACTGGCTGAGCTCCAGGCCGGGTTGCTTAACTACCTGGCCGCTCGACTTTGGGTGAGTTACTTGGTGCTCACATCTGCAGAAGGAATAGTTAATAGCACCTTCTGCTGTCATTAAATGAGTTCACACAGTAAAACAATCAGAGAGCGAGTCTCACTGAAGGGTAATGGCCATGCTGCGTCCCATCCTCCTGCTTCGCCTGTCCCCACGGCACAGCAACAGCGCTCAAACTGCCCTCCAGCCAAGCACGGAAGGTGCCTTCTTCTTTAGAATCTCCCAAGACAGTTCCAAATACCAATCCCACAAACCCATTATTATCGGTGGTTTCAAGCTAGAAATAATTATTAATACAGAAACATTTTAAACTATTTTTGGTCTAATTATTATTCCCTAATGATTTAAGAGATAAATATAACAAGTCCATTTTGACAGTTTGTGAAATTAAGTTCCAGAGGAAAATCTACATAATTATCACCCAACAACCACAGCAGGCACGTCACCTACAAACAAACCTGGGACTGCAGGATGCGCCAATAATACAAAAGTGGCCACACGGAAGCTCCAGAGATCAAGGCAGCCCCGCAACAGCGGCCGGTTTTAATTAAGCCCTATTGTTGCTACAAGCGCAGTTACCCTGTGCCCAGATCAATCAACAGCTGTTAATTATCCCCTCACTTTGTTCTGGGACATTTCTACCAGCTGGTCAAGTGTTCGGGGAGCTACGCCTGCTCCAGAGCTGCGAGGCAAGAGTGAGCCGTGGGAGAGAAGAAACGGGGCAGGCAAACGTCAGTGGCCAAAGGCCTGGGGCGAGGACGATCCACTCGGTCCCCTGCACACACCAGGAGACACTGGGCCGCTCAGGGGAGCAGCTTCCCCGCCTGCAGCCTCCCAGGGCCTTCGCTCTTTAACGCTGCCGCCGTCTCTCCCTGGGGAACTGCACCTGGGGACCGCCTGAGGGCGCATCCTGGTGGAAATTTAACGTTTATGGCTTTATAACCTCACCTGCTTCCCTCTCATCCTTTAATCACCCAGGTGATACGTCTTGCACTTCTATATGCCAGACACAAAATGACGAAGGAAAGATGCAGACCCTGTTCTCAGGGAGCCCACATATAGACAACCCCACAAATACTCATAAAATGCCTGCGTTCCAGACACGGCCACCACGACGCTCGCATTCTGGTGGGGGCAGCAGACACTCGATATGCACACAAAGAAGATGGGATGACAGCAATAAGAAGCACGAGGCGGGGAGGGTGCTGTCTCAGGGAAAGTCCTTCTGAGGAGGTGGCAGCTGAAGGGAGACCGGAAGAAAGGGAGGCCTCTGGGACAAGGGCTTTTGGGCTGAGAAGGCAGGTGCAGAGGCCCTAAGGCGGGGACGTGCTTGGCGCGTCTGGGGAGTGGCACTGGGGCTGGTGTGACAAGATGTGCTCATCTCTTACCTGGACCACCTGAGATGGGTCTTCCTGTTTCCACTCCGGCCTCCTAGGGTCAGTGCTAGAGGGTCCCTTTAAAAGTTAAATCCAGGTGAGAGGACGAATAGATGGTGGCACATCCGTACAACAGAAGCTCGCTCAGCAGTGACAAAAGAACTGCTGACGGTGCCAGCACACGGACGGAATCGCAGCAACACTCGGGGAGTGAAAGCAGCCGACAGAAAGCACACGCACCACGGCTACAGGAAATGCCAGAAGCAACAGATCTCCTCTGAAGTGGGAAAACACAGATCACGGTTGCCGGGGCCATGCAGCGGGGAAAACCGACCGACTGGGAAGGGGCTCGGGAGAATCTCCGGGGGACTGAAATGTTCTGTATCTTGACTGCGACAGTGGTTACGTGGCTGCACACATCTGTCAAAATTCATCAAACTGTGCTCCTGAAATGGGTTCATCGTAAGTAAATTATACTTCGGCAAGTATACTTAATACTTCAATAAAGCTGCTTTTCTGAAACCTGTGAATTGGTGACATCCGGCCACGAGTTCCCTGCTCAACCATCCAGCGCTCCCATGACCATGTGACTACGCAGATACCGAATCCAGTTATATGTTGTTATTTTTATTCTTTACCACCTTTCCATTCACTTGGATTTCCCGAGTCACTGGCTACGCTTCCCACAACCTCCAATGGCTTGTTGTTAACACCTCTTCTCTCCATTTTCCATTTTTCTTTCTGCCAGCATCACCTTGCAGTCTCACGCCGCCCTGCTCTGTCCTGGACTGCCTGCTGCACCGGGAGGGTTCTACGACCTCCCTTGGTCAGTCTGAGAAATCTCTTGTCCCTCTTCTGGTCGGATCCCAGATCCCTTCTTTTTTTGGCTATTGCTTCATTTTACGGGAGCACATTCCTTGGTAGCTTTCTGAGAACGAGCACATGAGGCATACATTTTTTTGAGACCCTACACTTCTGAACAAGGCTTTATTCTACCCTTATTCTCGATTGATTTGATTGGGGTTAGATGTTATTTTCCTAAAGAATTCATTACCACCACCTGATACCATATCCTTGACTGTGACTTCTCTTCCCAAAGTTTTATCCCCAATATTCTGAAAAATTTCTCTTATGTGCCTTAGTGTAAGTTTTTATTATCCTATGCACTTACTTATGGGTTGCTTTCAATCTAAAAACTCATATCCTTCACCCATGGGAGATTTTGTTATATCATTTGATAGTTTCTCCCCCATGTTGACCTGAACTTTTCCTGGAAGTGTACGTTGTATCATCTACAATGATTTTCTAATTTTACCTTTCTTTTCAATTGTTTTACCACAAAAATGTCAATCAACAAATCCTCTCTCCAAAGGGCAATAATAAACCTTGACAAAATTGTCAATAGCAACCATTTCAGGGCTCTGAAAATTGACCAAAGGCACACAACAAATTGAGAACATCCATTTTTTAAAAAAACCAACTACTAACAATTGTGCAAAAACAGTACGCATCACGTCTGGGGCTTTCCCACTCCCACCTCCTTGGGCTGATAGTTCTACCAGGATGAGAAAAGCTATGAAAACCAGTAGCTTCAGAGGTGTCTTCCTTGACTGGAAGGAGATTATGGAAAACCCCAAGTGCCCAGGTGTTGCCAGAAACAGCCCCTCCTTGGTAAGCAGTGGGAAAGGTCCCAGGCTGAGGATGTGGCCCTCCTGGCTTTTACACGTCCTCACCTACAAAATGCCTCTCCTAGCTCTAACCCATTTTTCTATCAAGTTGTTTCCTTCTTTCACCGATCTCCAGGAGTTTTTGTTCTGTTTTGTATTTTTGTTTTTTAAAAAAATATTCTAGATCTTAATCCAGGAATTGGCAAACTTTTTCTACAAAAGCCAGGTGGGAACTATTTTAGGTTTGGGGGCCATGCAGTCTCTGTCACAGCAGTCCCCTCTGCTGCTGCAGTGCAGAAGGGGCCACAGGTGATCTTTAAACATATGGCTAATGTTGTTTATTAACAAATAAAGCTTTGTGGACACTGAAATTTGAATTTCATATAACTTTCATGTTTCATGAAATCTTCTTCTTTTGGTTTTTTTTAAAACATTTAAAAATATAAAAACCATTCTTAGAACTTCTACTCTGGGCAGATGAAACAGAAATACTTTTTCCTGTTCCTTCTGCTAAGTACAACTAAAAGCCCTGGACGTTATATATAAAACAAATGTAAGAAGACTGAGAGGTGGAGAGGAGGAGGCAGGCTGGCTAGAGATCCCGGGACCCAAGGTACAACATGGTGATAAGTTCTCTGGGTTTTCCTTTTGCCTGATAGATCCCAGACTTAGAACTAAAGAGGCCAGCAACCCAGAAACACCCACAGGCACAGAAAAAAAAAAAAGAAGAAGAAGAAGAAAAAAAAGCCCCAATGAAAGCCTGCTCTCTCCAGCCAAAGCACCAGAAAAGGGGCAGGCTAGCAAGACAGAAAACTTAGACAACTCCTCTGCTCCAGCTAAACACCACCAAAAAAACAAGTGCACCCACCTCCACACACCCCAGCAATGACAGAGTAGGGAGCCGAGACATCTACCCTCCTGTGGCTGGGATGAGTCAGCCCAACACCCCCAACCCAATGGTGCCACAGAAGGCCACGTAGGCAGCTAGGAATTTCATCCTCCCAGCCAGTAATGAAACCAGTCCCGTCCCCACCACCATCCCGCTTGGGTGTCAGTGGAGACCACTTGGGAAGCCTGGATTTCCACACCCATGAGCAGAAATAAGACCCCCACCCTCTCCCTGCTGGGGTGGTGTCAGGGGAAGTCTAGTGGAGAGTCAGGACTCTCCCTAGTGGCAACAGAGCCACCCGAACCAGGGTGTACATGGAGACCATGAACTGGAATTAGCAGTAACAAGGAGCCCCACTACCTTAGGAGGCTGAGTAGGGAACCGAGCGTCTATCCTCACCTGGCAATAATCAGGCAGCACCCTCCTGCCCTCCTGGAGCAGTGTCAGAGAAAGCTAGCTAAAACCTCCTAAGGTTTAAATAAGATCCAGAGTCTTATAACATAACACAAAAATGTCCAGGTTGCCAGTGAAACTCACTCATCATACCAAGAACCAGGAAAATTTCAAACTCAATGGAAAAAGATAATCAATACCTGCCAACACCAAGAGGATACAGACGGCGGAATTATCTGACAAACATTTTAAAGCAGCCACGACAAAATGCTTCCATGAGCAATCACAAGCACCCTGCAAACAAATGGAAAAATAGAAACGCTCAGCAAAGAAATAGGAGAGGTTTAAAAATGGAAATTTTAAACTGAAAAATACAATAAAAAGCTCAGTAGACAAATTCTGCAAGAGAATGGAGGGGACAGAGGAAAGAACCAGTGACCGGAAGGTAGAACAACACAAACTGCACAATCTAAAAAGAAAGAAAGTAGACTGAAAAAAATCTACAGATGCAAAAAGGCAAGTGAACCCAGAACAGCACAAACACACAGAAACCCATGCCAAGACACATCCTAATTAAACTTCTGAAAACTAAGAACCCAAAAAAAAAAACATTGAAAGCAATCAGAGAAAAACACCACCTTACCCTTAAGAGGTAAAACAATGTAAATGACAGCGGATTTTTCATCCGAAACCACGGATGCCTGAAGGAAGTGGCACAATGTATTTCCAGTGTTAAAAGAACTGTGTATCTAGTAAAAATATTCGTTCAGAATGAAGGGGAAATTCAAACACTCTCAGATGAAGGAAAACTAATAATGTGTTACCGGCAGAACTGCCCTGAAAGAATAGCCAAAGGAAGTTCTCTAAACAGAAAGGAAATGATCAAAGAAGGAACCTTGGAACATCAGAAAGTAAGAAAAAATATGGACAAATACAACATGCTTTCCTTCTCTTCAGTTTTCTAAATTATGTTTGACAGCTGAAGCAAAAATTTTAACATCGATGTGGTTCTAAATGTACACAGAGGGAATACTTAATTTCAACTGCAACTGCCTTATAAACGGGAAGAGTAAAGGGATGCAGAGACGTCAAGGTGCCCACACTTCACTCAGCCGGTACAGTCAACATCAGTAGACTAGGACAAGTTACAGATATATAATGTAACAGGCAGTGCAACTTTTAAAGATACGCAAAGAGATACACTTAACACTATAGATAAATAAAAATGGAATTCAAAGAAACGTTCAAGTAAGCCTCAGGAAAACAGAGAAACAAAAAGACAGAACAAACAGAAAGCAAAAAATAAGACGTTCTGTATCTTGACTGTATCAACGTCAATATCCGGGTTGGAACATTGTTTCATAAGATGTTACCATTGGGGAAAACTGGATAAAGAGCACACAGGTCTCTCTGGATTGTTCTTAGAATTTTATGTGAACCCACTATTATCTCAAAATAAAAAGGTTAATTTTAAAAAAGCATTCTTAGCTTGGCAGCAGTATAAAAACGCACAGTGAGCCAGATTTGAACTGCTGGCCAAGGTTTGCTGATCCCTTTTCCTGATCTGTTGTTAAATTATTATAAGTATCTTCTCTCAGTCCTTGGCTTGAATTTATCTTCTTTTATATTAACTTTCAAAGAAGTTTCATCCATCCACCTTTTCTTTTTCAGTTGACTTTATGCCTTAACAAATTTTATCCTACTCTGAAATCATGACGATATTCTTCTATGTCTAAAAGTTTTTAAGTTTTGCCTTTCACATTCAAGTCTATCATCCATTTAGAATTTATTTTTGTGCATGAGATAAGGTAGGGATATAATTTCATATTTTTCTACATGAATAAGCAATTGTCCCAGTTCAACTTACTAAACTGTCCATCTTTCCCCAGAGACCTACCACCCTACCCGAATAATGGGTAGTTTCAGCACATGCTTGAGCTTCTTTTTGAGTTCTCTATTACACTTTACTGGTCAAACTGTCTACCCCTAGGCCAACACAGTTGGCCCTCTGTATCTGTAGGCTCCACATCTTCAGATTCAACCAACTGTGGACTAAAAATATGCAGTAAAAAAAGATAAAAAAAAAAAAATAACACAACAATAAAAAATACAAACAAAAAACAATAGAGTATAACAACTATTTAGACAGCATTCACACTGTATTGGCATTATAAGTAATCTAGAGACGATTTAAAGCTGTGGCTCCCAACCCCCAGGCCGCAGACAGGTACCAGTCCATGGCCTGTTAGGAACCAGGCCACACAGCAGGAGGTGAGCGGCGGGCAAGCAAGTGAGGCTTCATTTGTATTTACAGCTGCTCCCCATCACTCTCATCACCACCTGAGCTCCACCTCCTGTCACCTGAGCTCCACCTCCTGTCACATCAGTCACTGTCTCCTGTCACCCCGATGGGACCATCTAGTTGCAGGAAAACAAGCTCAGGGCTCTGATTCTGCATTACGGTGAGTTGTATAATTACTTCATTATATATTACAATGTAGTAATAATAGAAATAAAGTTCACAATAAATGTAATGAGCTTGAATCATCCCAAAATCATTCCCTCTGCCCCCACTGCTGGTCCACGGAAAAACTGTCTTCCATGAAACTGGTCCCTGGTGCTAAAAGGTTGGGGGCCACTTTAAGTATATAGGAGGATGTACATGCATTACATGCAAATACTGTGTGATTTTATATCAGAAACTTGATCATCACGAATTTTGATCTCTGTGGTATTTTAGGTCCTGAAAACTATTCCCTACAAATATTGAGGGATGACTGTATTACAATGTCTTATAGTAGGACAAGGTCTCTCATCTCCCTTTTCAGAAAGAAGTGTCTTAAATATTCTTAGGCTTTTTTGGTCTTCCATATATAAAATTTTAGTATCAGCCTATCTTGTTCCTAAGAAAACCTGTGGGGATTCTGATTGGACTTGTCCTCAGTCAATAGATCAATTTTTTCTTTTTTTTTAGATTTTAAAAAGAAATCTCTAATGGCTTTTCAAAAGAATTACAGAAACACAATTTTAGGAGAAAAGCCCATAACTCTTACTGCAGCTTCCTACCCATAAACACGGCACTTTTCCTACTGATTTCAGGTCTTCCTTAAAGACATTCAGTGAAGTTTAATTATTTTGCCATATAAGCAATGCTCACCTTTTGTTGGATTTGTTCCTAGATTCTGTATTTTCTTTTTATTTGCTCTGGTAAATGGTACATTTTTAAAATTATTTTTTGTTTATTAACGGCAAATAGAACACAACTGATTTTGGTATACCTGATCTTACATATCCAGCTACCTTGTTAAACTATTTGTATTAATAATTATTTCTGTTGTTCTATGTAAAGAAACATCATTTGTAAAAATGGCAGTTTTCTTTCTCCCTTCCCAAAATTGATGCTTTAGTTTTCTAGAACCTCCAGTATACGTAGAACAGAGTGGTGACGGTGGGCATCCTTGTCTTGTTCCTATTTTTTTTTTTATTTCAGGATATTATGAGGGTACGAACATTTTGGTTACATTTTATGTCTTTGCCTCACCCAAGTGAGGATCAGAGGCATGCCCTTCCCCTCCACAATGCTCACTGCGTCCACTAGTTGTGAGTTTACCGCCCCCCAACCCCGTAATCCCTGGAGAATATTACTACCGTGTGAACACCACAGTGTTGATCAGCCAGTGCCAATTTGATGGCGAGTACATGTGGAGACTATTCTTCCGATCTTGTGATACTTTACTTCACGTAATGGGCTCAAGCTCTATCCAGGAAAATATAAGAGGTGCTAGATCCCTGTCGTTTCTTACTATTGAGTAGTATTCCATTGTATACATGTATCAAATTTTAGTAATCCGCTCACGTATTGATGGGCACTTGGGTTGTTTCCATATCCTTGCAACAGTGAATTGTGCTGCCATAAACATTCAGGTGCAAATGTCTTTAGTATAAAATGTCTTATAAAATGTTTTCTGTTTTCTTGAATGGACTCATCTCCTTAATTGTCTTCTAGTTTTCCCCAGATTTCTTGACATATAATTGAC
>CAUYRT010037675.1:0-64056 GCA_963574885.1 Lepilemur ruficaudatus
CTTCTTACTGGTGACTCCTCTGAGCAGCACCATGTTGCTGGGCAAATCGGGGATGTGTCTCATTAGTGTTACGACTGAGTCTGGATCTGCCCGAGAAGGGGTGAGGGCAGGGTCTCGAAGCAATTGTTTTTGTTGTTGTTGCTGTTTTGGTTTGGTTTGGTTTGTTGTTTTGTGTTTTTGTTTTGTTTTGTTTTTTTGAGTTTTGTTTTTTGCAAAATCAGAGAGGACGACTAAAGGAGAAAGGGAGCAGTGGCTGCCCACAGAGAAACACACATCTGGATCCGTCTGCAGAGCTGGCGAGGGCCGATGGGGACGGATAATGACCTCACCCAGCGGCGAGACCCACGGGTGGTCGGCTCCTGGGAGCAAGGTGTGTGCTCTGGAGGAAAAGAGGTCCAGCCGGAGAGGGCTAAACTCTAAAACAGGGATGTCCAAAACAGGGTTTTGTAAAAACTAAGAGGTGGCCGCTGCAAATACCCCGGTACACGCATGTATTTACTCAACTAATGTTCTTTCGTTTCATTTTCTTCAGTCAAATTTTCAGCAAACCGGAATGTCTCTGGTCCTGCGTTGGTCAGGAGGAGCAGCCTTCCTTCCCTCGCTCCCCCCACTGTGCTGAAGGTCTCTCATGATTATCTGTTTGGAAAACACCTTCCCTGTTTCCCCGCCGATGTTGGCCTGTGGCCTAGGCTCCTATGGCACCTAATTATCCACCTTTCCAGTTATTTCCATCCTGACCGAGTCCATTGTGGTTTTCATCGCAAGTCCATAGATCTATGCCACTTTTAGGCCTTTGAATATGTGGTCTGACACACCCACCCGACAGCGTGTCTTTCTATCCCTGACCAAAGCATCTGCAGCCCTGGCTGTGTCCAGTGTCGAGTCACAGTCCCCCAGTGGGGGACACACGCACGAGTGTCTTTGTGTTCGTACGTTTATTATTGACTCCCTGTGCTTCGGCACACCCATATCTAAGGCTACCGTGCTCCTTCCATCTCTACTTCCAGTATCTCTGATTATTTCATTGTCTGTTTCTGAGAGCCGTCGAGCCTGTCCTCTACTGTCCTCTGTACCCCCGACTTTCCGACCTGCCGGAGAAACGCTCTCTCATCCTTCACGTTGTACCGCACACGTCCCGCAGCTCGTGAAAGAGAGACGAGGCTGTGGGTGCAGTGAGCTCCCGGTGACCCGCCTGCTGTCTCAGTTCCAGTCATCTGCACGCGCTCATAACGGCATCCCAATTTTCACCTCCCGCCAGAAAGGGAGGCAGGTGTGAATGTGAGCGTGTGTGTGTGTGTGTGTGTGTGTGTGTGTGTGTGTGATTCCAGCCACAGCACACTCCGTCTCTGTGCTCCACCTCTCTATTGCCTTTGGAACTCATCTCACCCCACAGGGTAAAAACCCACTGAGAAGATGCTTCTAGAGCTTGTACATTTCCCTCCATTTCAATTATTCTGCTTTTAAACCACAGCAAGGCAACCCGTAATGGCCCTCATGGTAACAGTGTCATGGTACAGTTGCTTTGAAATATCTGTCTCTCCAGGACGGTACACTAAAGGAACAAGAGTTAAGTGACAGTGTGGTCCTAATGAAGGACGTGCCACAGACAGAAAGCATTTTCCTAGAGTAATGGTCCCCTTCAGCTGCATAGATGCCAAAGCCAGGCAGGGGGGTTTCAGTTGGTTCAAAAAGTTCTAATTAAATGAGCTTTATTCTGCTGCAAGTACTGAGTTAGGTGGCAAAAATTAGCCCATGTGATAGAGAGACAAAGTTTGTAATTTCCTGACCACAAAATTTCTTTTTTCCCCCCTCTGTCTTTAGCTCACTAGTATTATCAAAAAAAAAAAAAAAAAAATGCTTTCCATAGCATTTTCCATGTTCCATAGCTCAACAGCTGAAATGCTTGATAATTGGGTTGAGTTTTGTTTTATTTTGTTCTGTATTGTTTTGCTTTCCCTTCCTTTGGCAGAGATAACAACTCTGATGTTGCTACTCAAAGTTTGGGTCTTGGAGCAGAAGCAATGGCCTTGCCTGGGAACTGGGTACAAATGCAGATTACCAGGCACCACCTCCAGTCCTGCCAAATGAATCTGAATTGTTACAAGTTCCCCAGGAGACTAAAGTTTGGAGAGCATTAAATTGAGGCAAGGCAAGAAGGAAAAACATCACATTTTGTATATTTAGGCCAATGGTCCTTAAATGTGGCAACATATTTAAAATTGCCTTAGGGGATTTAACAAGAGCTTTCAATGCAGTTGGTCCAGGGAGGCAATGGGATTGTTTAAAACTCCCTTTCCCCCAGGCTAATGTGCAGCTAAGATTAACAAACACTGTTTTAATTCATACTTAGAAGAAAATAAAAGAAATCCCTAGCCTTTACAAAATGCAAAGTATAAAAAGTTTTGCATATGTATATTTACATACCTATATGCATATGTAAATAAACACACATATATATATATAAAATTTTTTTTGCAAGGAAGCTGCTATGGTTTGAATGTTTGCTCCAAAATTCAGGTGTTGCCAACGGGACAGTATTAAGAGGTGGGGCCTTTAAGAGGTGTTTGGGCCTGGGCCGTGAGGGCTCCTTCCTCATGAATGGGATTAAGGTTCTCACAAGAGAGGCTCCAGGTAGCATTTGGCTCATTGCCCTCTGCCTTCCGCCACGTGAGGACAGAGCATCCTCCCCTCCAGAGGATGCAGCCCTCGGCAGACAACTGAACCTACTGGCACCTCGGTCTTGGACTTCCCAGCCTCCAAAACTGTGAGAAAATACATTTCTGCTCTTTATAAATCACTCAGTCTCTGAAATTTTGTCACAGCAGCATGAAGTGGACTAAGACAGAACCCCCCAAAATGGTCACGGATGGTTAGAACTAAAAATGCAGCTAGTGTCAAACTACACAGATTGAGTGGATTTGAAAATCGTTGCAATAGGTAATTCCAGCAGGTTAGATCATGTAAATGTCATATTAGACATTACATTTAAGAAAAAAGTTATAGTCTGAACTACTGAAAATGGGTCACAGAGGTGCGCTTTTGAATTAGAACTTCTTGACAAATAGTTTTGTCTGCATGTCTCCAATCAAGCCAGCTTTTTAGACACTAATTCAAATACGAAAGGACAGCCTTCCATTCCTTCTATTAAATCATCTTTATGATACGGAAGTTTATTAGGTACACATTGATACTTAATAAATAGTCAAACAAGAATGGTTATAGGTCATAATAAAATATCGATATTGAAAATACAGTGAAATATATGGCATTGACCATATAATTATCTGCTTCACACATGGACCTGCCATTTGACATAAAAAGGAAACAATGATAATGTGCATCCAACAGTAATGATTTGCCTGGCACTACACTATGCCTTTTTATGCAGGTGCCCCTTTGAATCTTAACGAATACCCTGGTGCCAGTATCCATAGCCACCCCCCGTTTATGGGGAAGGACGCAAAGACCTGGAGAGTTTACACCGTTCACAAAAGTTCTCAACAACTGCGGTAAGGCTCTGAAAGCAGCTATAGCAAAGCTAATCATTTCTGCACTTTTCTTAATTAAAAGAAAAATAAATAAAAATTTTAAAATTCCCCAAGCCCTTCTAGCTTCATAGATAAAGTAACTATAGTCCTTGCACTTAGGTGTACTTGAAACTGTCTCTTTGTATTTTTCTTTACAGCGGAGTGAAAAATAGTAGAGAAGACAGCAACTGCAAATTGTGCCGTTTGTGCATATCCAACGTTAGAGTGTATCTGTGGCCTCCCGGGTTTTTCAAACCACCTAGAGACGATAAGACACACGCACGTCTTTATCAATCATCTAACTTCATGAAAGCAAAAATCTAAAATTATGCACAACCTCAAGTTAAATCAACAAGTTTTATTCTTTGTGTTTCATTCCTGTCTTCTCCTTACACTTTCCCCACACATGTTCCAGCTGCAATCCGGCCACAGATAAAATTCTGTTTTTGCCTTTGTCATTGAATTGGCACAAACATTTTGAATGTGGTTATCCAGATTTAGAGGTTATCATTTTAATGGCTGTCTGATATTTCTATTCCTTTACAAAACATAATTTTTACTCATTTACTTACTAACACTCGGGTTGTTTTTAATTTTTTTCTTTTCCTTGTCTTGGATTATTTCCCAACATGCATCTTTAAAAACAATGCTACAAAGTACAGTAGATATTTATTTATTTTTATGCCTGTTTCAGCATCTTATCAAATGGCTTTTTGTAAGAGTTCAATCAGTGGACAAAGTGTGATTACAGAATTTTCAATATAAACTTGATGGCACCAGATTGTACCATTATTTTTACATACCCATCCTCCAGCTTTATTCAAGGAAAACGGATTTCTGTTTTTGTTGCTGGGTTTAATGAGTTGCCAAGAGAGGAACCCTCTCAGGCTAACTCAAGAATAGCTGATGCCCTGTATGCCCACAGCTAGAGGCAAAGGGAAGTCTGCAAACCAGGGAGAGGGAGCAAAGAAGTGAAAGATGGGAGCAGAGATAACCCAGAGGTGAGCAGGAGGGTCCCTCTATCAGCAGCTGCCATTTAGGTCCCTCAGCTTTGACCCAAGAATTTGCTTCTTGCTGTCTTCCAAGAACCAATGCAATCTCTTGGAGTCCTTCTTGGGAGTAGAAACTCTATAGAGAATTTGATTGGCTCTTGGCTCCTCACCTACCACTCTGCCAGGCTTCTTCCCCAGCCTAGTCTGCTATCAGGGTGACAGAGGACAATCACTGCACTTGCTTGCTCAGGCTGCCTGTTCTGCAGGCCCTGGGAGTCGTGGAGTCCTCTCCAAGGAGAGGAAACTCCATGAGCCAGACTCACATTTCTGAAACTTGATGTGCATAGAAATCTTCTGGGGGTCTTGATAAAAAAATGCAGATTTTGAGTCTACAGGTCAGGGAATCTGTATTTCTAGCAAGCTCCCAGGTGGTACTTTTGTTCCTGAATCGCAGACCCTACTTTGATCTGCAAAGGAAGAGACCACTGATTCTTAAACTTGACTGCAAATTGGAACCTCCTGGGGTGCTTTAAAATACTAATTTTAAAAATCATCAAATTGAGAATTACAGGGACTCTCAACAAGGGCAATGTTATTTCACAGTGGACATTTGGCAATGTCTGGAGACATTTTTGGTTGCCATGACATGGGTGGGGAGGAGGTGGAGGAGGTGCTGGTACTCGGAATATAGAGGCCATGGATGCTGCAAAACAGTCTACAGGGCACAGGGCAGCCCCACAGAAAGCATCATCCTCCAGTAGGCTCTTGTTCCAAATCATGCCTACTAACTACAGCTGCTGATTATTATTATATTATAAAATTAACTGTGCGATATTTCACTGATGAGTAATTGGTGAATGCATGTTGAAACATACTTGCTGAGTACACAGTGTTGCTAATTAGCTTCGTTTAACTGTGACATAGAATAGCAAATAGCCAGCTGTGTAGCTGGTTCTATTGTCAGGTACCATATGACACCAAGAGTCCCCCAAATTTGGTAAACTTTGGAGTCCTGCCCCTTGATACCGTTTTCTAATTTAAGCCATGAATTCTGCAAGGCAGATCTTTGAGAAAGAGAGGAATTGCACTGTGGTGCTTTAAATATCAAGCTCTTTAAGAAAGGTTTTTCTTTGTTTTAACGTGTTATCCATTGCATGGTACAGTGTAGCTAAGTGCTTTATAAATGGTGTGTTTTATGACCTACTTGAACAGTTAAACTGTCCTACATCGGCAGGATGAAACTGGAGGGTGGCTTGTGCCATCGAATCATGAAAGAGGTAAACTCAGCACTCTGCAGGAAGATGCAGCTGATGCTGCTTGGAGAAATACTAGGGAAGGGCTTTTTACGAATTTTATTCCATGCAGTAGCTTATCTTTTATTTTCCGTATTTCCTTCATAGCTCTGCAAAAATTCTTCACAGAAGGAAAAAAATTACACTTGGTTGGCATTTTTACTAAGGCACAGAAGCCATGTATACATATAAAACAAATGAAGAAAAGTATATTTGTCACCCAGAACTGTAGGAGCTAAAAATCAAAAGCCTGGAAAATATTAGTAATTATCGGGCAGTTTCATTAATGTCATTTTTTAAAATAAAAGAGCCTTCATTGCCGTCTCAAACTGTTTACTCGTAGCTCTAGATGAGTACACAAAAAAAGATGTGACTATATCAATGATCATCAACTTTTTACAAATGTATATGAGACCAGAGGCAGAATTACAGCCGTGCAAGGCTGGGCTGTGCAGGGAACAGGGCTCAGCCACCAAAATCAGGCAGCTGGACATTTAACAGCCCTGGCATTACCTGGCTCCGGGGCCTTGCACAAGCCCCTGGGACAGCTGAGCAGTTAGTCCTGCCCGCCTGGCAATACCATCACATGAACTCTCCGTTCTCACAGAACCAATGCAAGAAAGCATTCCGCCAACGGGCGCTCCGTAGCAACCTTTGCAAACCGCATGACTTCGGAACACACAGTTACTTCAGTGTGAGCTTTTCTGATGTTAATGACGCAAAAGCTACTCATTGGCACACATTTTGGACATCCATAATTTTAGCAAACATTTTTAGAGGTTATTCCCTGTGCATAATTGTCAAATAATTATTTAATTATTGCTTAATTTAATAATACACATTTATGTCACATTCATAAAGTCTGTGTGTGTTGTGGGGGTACTCTGTATTGGGGTCACAGTAGCTTAAAGGGATTCTTTTATACAAAATCACTTGCTTACCATATGCATTTCAAAGGGCTTTCTATCTCTTTCTTTCTCCACAGTTGTTCACACAGGAAATAGGAGGTGTCTGGTATTGAGGTGCCCTCAATAAGCCTTTTAGGGTTCGAGATCTTGTGCTCTGCAGCGCTCGGCTGGTGCATTGCAGTGGGGATGTGCTCTCTCTTCAGGACTGTCAGCGTGGAGATGAGCACAGGATATTTGGGTAACTCGGGTACCTGAGGAGACATTAGCAAGTGGACTCAATTCCAGGCAGACAGCCAGATGAACTCTCGAGAATGCAAAGCTGCAAATATTGGTTTTGAAGTGGAGCAGCCCTTCAGAAGAAGTCCTGCACGAGCCACAGTTCTGAGAGAGGGAATGCTAGAAAGTTCTCAGCCGGCCCTCAGACTGAAGAGGAGGAGGCTTGACTTGACTATAGGAGGGGACGTTCTATGCACCAAGGAGAGAAGGGAGTGAGTGAGATCAAGTGTAAAGACTCCAACGCCCAGAGTCTTCTCACCCTTACATACGAGTGAGAGTGACGGCTGGTGTGAGCCGCAGCCGGCCACGTGGCTGTGCCTGGAGGAGGCAGCGGGGGCTCAGCGAGGAAAGGAGACTCAAAAGCTCCCAGCCAAAATACCCGCCCACACCCTGAGTTTAGACACAAGCTCTGCATGGGCACAAAACATTTTTTTAGTGTTATTTCACGTGAAAGTTCCAGGCAAACCCTAGATGCAGCAGATCGCAACGCAAAAGTGACATTGGATATGTATCGGTGGATTTGTCATGAGTCATTTATTTGAGGCAAATATTAACAACCCAGTAAGTGCAGCAGGCTGACTTCACTTAAAGGGTCTTCCCACTTCTCCATAAGAACCAGTGCGTGATGGACCTACTGGCGAACAAAGTTCCTACGCCAAGCCCTTATGTTAATAGAATCAGCGTGTTACCTTTGTCGCCATCAGTTTGGTCCTGTGTTCAAAAAAAAAAAAAAAAAAAAGAAAGAAAGAAAGAGAAGAAAGAATCTGTGTGCAATCTGTGTTTGTTAACAACTTGTGCAGACTTGTTGTCTAACTCGACCAAGGCTTCCCATCATTGCAGGAAGAGCTCTCAGAATTCCTGCGCATCTCAGGTAATGCCTGCAGGTGACTGCCCACCGCGCATCCTCTTGTATCAGTGAGTTTGGCAGTAAGTCACAATCCAATCCTCCCCCAGAGGCCGATTTCCACGCATACGCTTAAAGCAATAAAATAGAATCTGTGTTATCTGGATTAAAGGTGATCTGCCTCTGTGACATTAGTTATTTATGTGTTTTAAAAGTTACGGAAAAAATATTGCTACACTGTAAGTAATTTAGCTCTTATTAAGTCAAAATTTCACCTAATACGTTCCTTTGACCGTTGCCGGATGGATTAGTAATCGCGGCAGCCTGGGGGTGGCTGCCAGGGCCAGAGAATGAGGGCTGGGAGTTAATTAGGTGTTTGTTCAAAACACGGAATCACGAGATTTAAGTTAAACTGAGAGCACAGCGAGGATGCGCGTCCCCTCGCTGTGACAAAAACGAACACCTCACACAACCGTAAACTAATGACGTTCCACAGTAAAACGTTATTACAACTAAATATCCTTTTCACCAGCAAACGGCTGGATTTCTCAGAGAAGAAACAGACAAAATAACACTGTCATGTTTTCCCTTCATATCCCCCATATGTATACTAAAGATCTCAGAATAGTTTGAAATATCACTGCTAAACAAAGATGACTGTAACAATGGGGAAAAGCCTGTATTCTAAAATTTCACTAAGCTTTTATTAGTGCCTGGGGAAGAAAAAGTAGCAAAAAGGACGATGTCCATTTCTTGAATGCACAGTTTTCTTCTTAATCTGAGTGGACTCATTTTTTTCAGATTTTAATCTAAAGCTATTACTATAACGCTTAGACCAGTACCTATATTGTTCTACCACAACAGAAAGCCGCTAAATATAGCATATATGATTTAGAGCATTTTCCCATTGTTTGCTTATCTTGTAAATGTTTTAATAAGTAACACTGCATTATATGAATCCTTTGTTCTCAAACAGAGTCTGAAATGCTATAATTACATTTAGGACAAATGAGAACATTTCACAGATACGCTCTGAGCATCTTCCGGCCTTTTCACAATAAAATGTTTGCCGATACTCTTGCTCCGTGATTTGAGCACCATTCACGGGATTGCTCAGCCCTGGGTTATTATTAAACGATGTCACCCCTGTGATGTGACACTATGTCACACCAACAAGAGCAGGTGCTTCTCTGAAACACCTGTCATCCTCCTGGCTTCTCACAACAGGATGTGGTTTGGGATCACTTACCAACCTCGGCGTTCAGAATGGTTTACTTCGTGGTCCAACTTGCCCTGTGTGCATTTCAAAGAAACAAAGCAAAACAAAGCAAGCCCTAAGCTTATCTCTAGCCCTTCTCATTTAGTCAGGATTTCAGTAGCTTTGTTACAGCCCTCCCCCTACTCTTAAATAAACTACAGAAAATAACGAACACCCCTGGTGATCTAATCAACAAAAAAAAGAGGCTGAATTTAATTGGATGCATTTCACTAAGATAATGGTTACTGGAAAATCTGTCAGATGCAAACCTGCTATGGAATGAAAACTTTTCTTCCATACTTGAAAATGATCTGTATGTTTTTAAAAAAATCAATAACGCTCTCTTTCTAGGGAATATATATATGCATCATGTGGACTGCTGTGAATGCATACGACTGGCAATTTAAGAAATACGTCCTGAGAGCTTTGCCTGCTCCCAAGTTATGACTGAAGAACAGATAGATAAGTTTATATTACATCTTCTACATTTGTACTTACGAAACCAGGAAGAGCATGAGGTGAGAAGTTCAGATTCTTATTTAGAAGTCCAGAGAGTGAAGTGAATCTCTCAGTAGATTTTCATTTTTCACAAAACAATGGCTTGGTGCAATGCAACTACTGCTATCGGATAACAAAAACCGCAGTTCTTCCTCCAGATTATACAGAAAACAAGTTCTACAGATCTCTTAAAATCTTCAAAAATGATTAGATTGAAATATTATGTTGTTTTAGGCCCTTGAGCCTCTCAAATCTTAATTTTCGTTGCTAGAATTTAGAAAGAGAGACTGTGGACGAGAGAGGAAACAAGAAAGGTAAAAAGAAATAAAAGCCTACTAAGCTGAATTAATAGGGTAGCTGGATTCAATTTCAAGATCTACCTGGGCACCCACATATGCATATATCTGTGTATGTGCTATATTATAAAACTTTCACCAATGATAATCAGATAGACAGATAGACAGACAGACACAGATACACAAGGACTGTCTGGAAAGAATCCAGCCATTGTTAATATAAAGAGAATGGGTTGCATGGCTGGACACTTTCCGGACAGCCCTGGCATATCAGCAGTTCTATTGTGTGTTCAGAGCATTGTTTCATTCATTCATTCATTCATTCATTATTTCATTCATTCATTGTTATTGTTGCATTCACTTGAGCACTTCCAAGTGAACACAAACTAAGAAAACCAGTCTGGGTTTACCAATTTAATGAGTCCCCTTTTAACTAGACCCCACATTCATGAAAACTGAGTTAGAATCATAATTCATCACTAGAAAAAGTGTTGTCACCTGGAAGCGTGGGGTGGTATGAAGATAAATCGACCACAAAAAAGCCCCTGTTAATTCTTCTTCTTGAAGTGGCTTCCTCCTCATCAGCTTCCTTGGTTTTCCTCAAATTCCACGGACTTCTGGAGTTTTGGGAGAAGGACGTTCAGACACAGACTCGCATATTATTGCCCAGGAGGTCAAGTGACTTAGGTACGGTGTGGGACTGAGAAATAGTCATTTACTTATCCACGGAAAAGTTCTCAGATTAAAATGTTCCCCTAAGACTGGCTGAAAGCAAGAGGGTTTCCCTTCTACATATTCGTATTAATAACAAAATCCAATAACTTGACACATCTACTGAGCTAGGCGAATGACATACCGGGGGGAAAAATATCTCATTATTTGGCTTCATCATTTCAATAAAAAATAAAAACGTCATTAACTACAGTATTAAATGTGCAGGATCTACTAAAAAATGGTCCACAAAGTACTCCGTGATAGGGATCTTTAAGTACAGAATAATAATTATTGCATAAAAGAGATCTTAAATTCTTATGTGTGCAAGAAGGTTTAGTGTCATATCACAAATTATGTCATGGAAAAGGAGAAAGTTCCAGATAGAATAAAGTCCAACAGAAATCACTTTTCCTAGTTTTATCTCATCCACATTTACTCTTCATTTCATATTTTTGAGAGGCCAGTTATTTATGGTTTTCACACCTCAACTCTTTTTTTTAAACACAACCCTAATTCCAATAGGAAATTAAAGATACCAATAGATGAAATTAAGCGTGTTTGCAATTTTACCTTGTTAGTTTTGGTCTTTTTAAACAGAAATAATCAAGAGTGCCTTAAGTCAAATCCTTTGTGGATGCATTTTTTTATGATTTATATTAAAAGACCAAAGATCTGGAACATGATTAACAAACCTATTCTTTGCAGGAGAAAACGTTCGGGACGAAAATGATCACGAGATTTATTTGCTTTATGTCTGAGTATGATCAATTTGCGTAAAATGAATGGCATGCGCCATTGTGTCTTTGTATCTTTGAGAAAGAACATGGGGTTATAAATATCTATACTCTTGGGAAGGGGGAAGATTATTTTAGGACTAAGCACAGAGTAGGGTAGAGTCTAAGTCCCTCCAATGGATTTCTATGTTGCTGTAACAACCTCTACACTTCCAAAGAAAAGAGTTGGAAGAAAGGTGGCTGGGAAAAGTGTCTCCAGCTTCCATGTACATACAGTATAGAACATACAAATGTGAGCCCTAAAACAATTATCTAAACTTGTCCAGCTAGTTTGTAGCAATTTTCACCCCATCTTTAGGATCTGGTAGCCTTACTGTAGAGGTCATGTTACAGAATATTTCATACCATTTTATTAACCATTGTAATTTCTTCTATTCCTAAACCTTAATGGTTTTTCTTAACTACCTTTCCAAGTCCAAACCCTGAATGCATCCCTGTGTTATACAGTGGGAGGTTAAATTGCATGAGAAGTGTTCAAATTAATGGTGTTCAAATATTAAATTGATTTGTCAGGGCTCAGTGAAGCCATGAAAGGAGTCCAATAATTTGGATCCTCTCCTTTCCCAAGATATTTTAATGCACTAAAAGACACCTAATTTCAACATATAATAGGTATACTATGTTTTAAATAACTCCCATCTTTCTGTAGCAGTTAAACGGAATAATAATTTCTGTTTAGTAAAGAGTCCAGTACGTAAAGAGAAACCTTTTACAAAGTTAAGGATAATGTTTTACTGTAGTGGAACTGAGAATGTATTATTTTTCATGGACTATGCTTTGAGATTTTTAATTTTTCTCCTTAAAGTAGAAAGCATCTGTTCTGCTACATAGGTGAGAAGCACTGAGGAAGTTGGGTTTCCACTGATAGTTTAAGCTTTGGTTTGCACCACTACTGGCCCTTGTCAATTTCTCTGTCTGCCTGAGATTTTCTTGTTTCTTCCTTTTAAAGGTTGTTTAAAAATGTAGCGTGCTCAGATCCTTGAATGCTCATTGACTATGAAGGTCTATACCTGAAAGCCTAAATATGCTGCTTGGTAGCACAGGTGTGACCAAAGGCTATTGGGTAACAAAGGACTCTTCCAACTCCATTATCAACTCACTGCCATCCGAATTATCCCTGCTTATTTCCACAGACTGGACAGATCTGGCGTCTTGCATAATCAACGCTTCTCCAACCACACAAACTGGAGAACCTAAAATACCCCTGATGACACCCTTCCAAAACAGAGGTGTAAATAACTTGTCATTTCAACAAATCTTCACCAAGGCACACAGTTAAATTACTGAGAAGAATTCATGAAGATAGGAAATAAATGGTCAGATTTTCTTGGCTTTTCTTGAGATCCCAACAAGTATCTAAATATAGTTTCTGAATATTTATTGTGTCTAATATTCTTGATTTTAGTTTTTCAGAGAAAACAATTAACCATAGACAAATAAACATACACGCACACGAATTGCCAGCTAAGATGCTAAGTGGACGTAATGAAACTCTAATTCCAAACAATAGCAGTATTTCACTATTGACCCACATAAGAAAAAATTTTAATTGTATGACTTTTAAGTGTATGAATACATTACTTGTTGTCTAGCTATAATTATCGATATCATAAATATATTCATCAAAATACTCTATAGACTTTAAATCTACATTGGTTTAGTACTGATACTAAAGAGGCAGCCTATTTAAAAAATTTGCAATTGTCCTCTATTAAAACCTTTGAATTTACACTCACATAGTAATTTTGACTGTCACCTAATGAACAGTATGCTTATTTAGAACCACCTAAATTCACTTGCCAAAATTCTTCCGTTCTTCCTAAATTCCCAACACTGTTAATTATCCTAAGTTCTAAGAAGTTGTCTATATCTGGTCACACACTATTGAGAAAATTTTATCTGGGATCACATCTGCCAAAGGACTTTCGATGATGCCTTAATCTTGCTATTGTTTTTGTTGTTATTACCATTATTGGTCACTAGCAGAAGAGTTAGGAAGATGAAGGAGGCTCTCATTACTAAAATGCGAGCAAGCACCAGCTATAAGATTGTTTTGCTTTGCTTTGTTTTATGCCTGGTGATCGTGAGAGTGCCTGGCAAACAGATTCAAGGTCATTCTCAGTAGACTCAGCAGACAGCGAAAGAGGTGTTGCTGACTCTCTTCTTCGGGTGCTTGTCCCAAGAAATTGGCTCAGCTTGACACTTGCTCGTGCTCATTATGCATTTTTTCCAAATGTAGATACATTCATTTCCACAGCAGGATGCCGTAGACTAGCTTACCCTTACCCAATGCACTCCGTAGACTAGCTTGCTCATGCTCAATCTCATTCATAGACTAGCTTACTCTTACCAAATGCAGTCCATAGTCTAGCTTATCCACACCCAATGCAGTCCATAGACGAGCTTACCCATACCCAATGTGGTTTGTAGACTAGCTTAGCCACACCAAATATAGTCCATAAACTAGCTTACTCACACCCAATGCAAGACTAGCTTGCCCGTACCCAGTGCAGTCCATAGACTAGCTTATCCATACCCAATGCAATCTGTAAACTAGCTTACCCATACCCAATGTAGTCTGTAGACTAGCTTACCCACACCCAGTGCAGTCTGGAGACTAGCTTACCCATACCCAAAGCAATCTGTAAACTAGCTTACTCACACCCAATGCAGTCTGGAGACTAGCTTACCCATACCCAGTGCAGTCTGGAGACTAGCTTACCCATACCCAATGCAATCTGTAAACTAGCTTACCCATACCCAATGCATTCTGTAGACTAGCTCACCCATATCCAATGCAGTCTGTAGACTAGCTCACCCACACCCAGTACAGTCCATAGACTAGCTTACCCATACCCAGTGCAATCTGTAAACTAGCTTACCCATACTCAATGCAGTCTGTAGACTAGCTCACCCACACCCGTGCAGTCTGCAGACTATCAAGATTACATTTTTAATCTTTATTTAATCATAAGGCAATAATGAGTAATTTGCTTTCATTGTTTACTTTTGAGTTACAGGTTAGTAAATATTAACTGAGTTTGTACTATGTCAGGAATATGCTCACAGAGTCGATAATGAATTAATTAACTGATATATAAACTGTCTGCCAAGAGTTTATTACTGTCTGAAAAAGCCCTGAATTAATAATGAAAATAACAATACCAATAATACTGGTAACAGTATTTATTAAATATTGCCTAGGTGGCAAACATTGTGAATGCAGTAGACATACAATTATGAAAAAACTGTAATTTTCTAGGAGAAATGTCTGCATACACACTGAGACTATACTACTCAGTGTTCTTTCTGAAAACAGAAGGTGCCGTATGCAGAATTCTCATAATTAGCATATTTTAATGTTTCTTACCTCTGTCTCCTCATGGCTTTTGCCAGTAAGATCTTGCTCTATCCTCAGGAATTCACTGCTCATTTCCTCTGCTGTGTGACTTTCAAATATTTCAGCAGCAAATGTAGTTGGGGACGGGAATTAGGAGTCTCAATAGGGGGAAGGAAATGTTCTAAAACTGATTTGTGTGAATAGCTGTACAACTTGGTAAATTTACTAATAATCATTTAATTGTTCACTTAAAATGGAGTAATAGCATGGAATGTAAATTATACCTCAATAAAGTTGTTTAAAAAAATATTTCAGCAGCAAGATGTGTCTTTTCTTTTCTAGATAAGTCATCTCCACCTGTTCCAATGCTTCCCAAAGAACACTTCCTGATCACCTTTCCTGACGGATGGGAGTTTTCCCCAAATATTTCCTACTGAACCATGGTTACTTTTAAACAGCAGGGCAAAGGATGAGACTGAAACCTCCAAGGAGAGTCTGAGCTACATGAATAACTGAGATTTTGTGTTTGTGAAGGACAAGCGCTTCGTCGCTTATGACCTATGATGTTCAAGCTACCATGAACACACCTGTTACCTTCTACCACACCGAATACAGAGCCCAGGCCCAGGCTTCCCTCCGTACTAGCATCTTTCCTTTAGGGTGAGGCCAACAAAGAAATGGAGGCGGCAATTGTTGACACAATGCAATTTGTAGGCAGGGAAGTCACCAAATTTCCTTTTTCACTCATGTACCTGCACTTAGCATACTCGGTAAATACAGCATATGTTAGCGAAACACTGTAATGTAAGAGAAAGCCAATTAGGCCTCTGCTATCTATTCATAACTTTAATGTGTTTCTATATATTTGTATATCAAATCGGTTATCTACGGCATTGAAGTCTGAAAAAGTGAAATTTAAATTTGTTGGGTGGATGCTGATTAGGGTGTGCCGTAGTTATGATGCATTGCTGGCAACAGCATTCTGGGACCCAACTAGGTGCTTAATTAATACCTGGTGAAAACAAGGTATTGGCTAGGGACAAGTGTGATGATTGTGGGCTCTTTGGGTTCTAACTTTGCAAGCTGATGATTTGAGAATCTCCCTTCTGTATTTTTAGTATCTGTTTGTAAATCCGAGTTAGGGTAATAATATCATGAAGAGGAATTCCTCGGTCAGCTGGCAGACTACCAGCCACGCATCTGGTGCAAGACGTATGGATCTGCCAGGTACTGATTCATCGCTCTGTTACAGTGTGTTGTGTCTTTGGAAATTAACCGTATAGAGATTCCTAGGGGAAATTCTTGTCTTCGGTACATGCCTTGCAAGATTGTCTTTGGTTGTGCCTTTGCCCCTCCAAGACACAGTGATGGAGATGATGAATTGGCTTCTCTTTTCTCAATAGGGTTTAGGTCTTGGGTTGTAGAAGTTGTTTGCTAGCAATTTCCTTTATCTACTTGAAGGTCTGTTTGGCCCTTAATGTCCTAGGTTGTGTACTGAAAGGACCCAGAACTGCTTGAACACTTGTGCACACCCAGAACTGACTAGCGGAGGGGTTGGCTGGGTGGAAATCCGACTAGAGACCCAGGAGTGTCAAGCATGACCCAGCTTATATCAGTTCCCAGAAAGACGTTGCATTTACAGGGTCCTAGGAGTTCTTTTCAGCTCAAGGCATCTGTTCCCATCCAGGATGCACTGAGATGACCTTAAATCCCAAAAGGGCAATTGCCCGTGTAGCTTTCCCACAGCCTTCTCAGCTAGGGTCAGTCTGTATTTCATCCAACCTCCTGTTGGACCCATGACCTGTGAGGGCGCTAGACATAACTTTGAGGCACCCAGCATACTTTCGTGTGTTTGATTAGAATGGATTTATCAGGAAATCCAGTAAATTCCTGCCACAATGATTCATTCATGCTGACATGGAGCATTCTGAGGTCATTTCTGAACACTTTAAGAAACAAAAAAGATACAGCAGAGTGCCCATAAACTCAAAACCAAAGCAAATTTCAGAGTTGTGCTTTTAAAAAGAAAAAAAGAGAGAGAGAAACCAGAAAATGTACTTTTCTTTTCTATTCAAGATACTGTGTTAGTTTTATTTCATCAGCATATTTTCAACCGAGTAATATAGTGCCACTTAATACAATCTTGTTTATGTCAGACAACTGTGCACATTTTCCTCTCACCTTTCAGTAGAACAAGGATTCAAAAATGTCAAGGTCTATTATAGCAATTCTAAGGGTGCAAACAATACATTTGGTATTTTACTGAAATGTTTTGTTTGGAGTCTGAGAGTCCATTGTTCAACATCCTCTGTCACAGACAATGAAATAACACCTTATTTACCTTGCATAAAAAAAAAATTAAAGTCTTGAGTTTCCGTAAAGTAATTTCCAATTTAGTTTATGGCTCTCTTTTAAATGTCAAGAAGAAGAAAAATCAGGAGAAAATACACTAAAACATTTATGCTCTGAAAAGACAGATTTCTATTTTTTTCCTGTTTTCACTTTTATATGTTATCTGCAGTTTCCCTATTATGCAATTATTTTATTGTTGGAATTGGAATTGAAAAGATACACAAGTTGGTGTTTTAATAGTCAAGACTTCACGCGACTACAAAAATCATTAATGATTTTGGGAGCATCAGCAATTTTGTTTGCACCATCCATTACAATTTGTATGATTAATCAACCTCGTTAAAAACCACTGTGGGTGATCTTTTTTCCCCAGATGTGTTCGCATCCTGGTTCAGACGAGAGACCTCCATCCTAGCTGTGTTTATCTAATTCCTTGGGCAGGGGTCCCTCAGGGTGAAACACAGAGACCATCTGCCCCATTTTCAAAAGCAGGTAACTCTCCGTGTCACCAATATGGTAATTCATTACTTTTCTGCATCGCTCATCAAAACTCCACACTCATTTTATCCTCAATAAACTGCTTCTCCCAAACTTTCAGGCTTCTGTGAGGAGTAAGCGGTCTTAATAATAATAACTCTAATTTATTGAACAGTTAAATATCTGCCAGGTGCTCTGCTAAGCATTCTGAATGTACCATTGAATTTAATTCTCCAAGCAACATTCTCATGGAAGTAATATTAATAGCTCATTTTTTTATGAGAAAGCTGATGCTTATAGAATTCAAGGGTCTTATTCAAGTATCTAAAACTGATAAGCTACCATGCTAGGTTTCATCCCAGGACTCGTCGGCTCCCGCACTAGCTTATGATAACTTACCAATTTAACCCAACGATGGATTGACTGCATGCCTTCATGGCATCATGGCAAAAAGTAGCATCCATATATTCTTCTCTGTCCTTGGGGGATGATTTCAATGTGCCCTCCACATCTGTGGGTCCCACATCCACAGATTCAACCAATAACAATGTTTGAAAAAACTATGAAAAATAACAATACATCAATTAAAAAATTAAAATGCAATATAATGTAGGAAGATCACTTAAGGCCAGGAGTTGAAGACCAGCCCAGGCAACATAGCAAGACCCCATCTCCACAAAAGTTAAAAAATTACCTGAGCCTGGTGGCCTTCACCTGTAGTCCTAGCTACTCGGGAGGCTGAGAAAAGAGGTTTGTTTGAGGCCAGGAGTTTGAGGACATAGTGAGCTATGATCACTCACACACATGCACTCCAACTTGGGAGACAGAAAGAGACCCTGTCTCTTAAAAAAATGCATTCTATGTTCTGAGAAGTGTGTCTTTAGGTGATTTTGTCCTTGAATGAACACCATGGAGTGTGTTACACAAACCTAGAGGGCATAGCCTAGTACACACCTAGGCTATACAGTGTGGCCTATTGCTCCTGGGCTACAAACATGTACCACATGTTACTGTACTGAATACTGTAGGCAATTGTAACACAATGGTAAGTATTTGTGTATCTCAACATATCTAAATATAGAAAAGGTGCAGTAAAATATGGTGTCGTAGTCTTACAGGATCACTAGCATATACATTGTCCATCATTGGCTGAAACGTCATTATGAGGCACATAACTGTACTTAAAATACCTGATACAATGCAAATGCCGTGTAAATACTTGTTACTATTTATAAGAAAAAAACAGGTCTTTATTTGTTCAGTATGGGTGCATTTTTTTTCTAAATATTTTCCACCTAAGGTTGGTTGGATCCACTGATGCAGAACTCACAGTTGACTGTATATGGGAGACTGTATGTAGATTATATGCAAACACCCTGACTTGAGCGTTCTCAAATTATGGTATCCTTGCAGGTCCTGCAGCCAGTCCCCGGTAGATACTGAGGGACACTATTGTCAGTCAAATGAGGCATGCTGAAGAAAAGTTTGGTTATTTAGTACTGTAATAATGCTGCACAACAAACTCCCTTTACCTGACCTCGATGACTTAGAATAAAATGCAGTTGTTTAACTCATGAGACTGTGGGTTGCACATTAAGGCTGTGTTCAGCTGGATGGTTCTTTGGTTCCCTGTTGACTTCACTCCCAGGGCTGGCAGCTGTCAGGCTGCCACCTGCAACACCTGCCCCAGAGGTCTCTTATCTCCCAGCAAGCTAGCTCAGGCATGCTCTCAGGAGAAGGGCTCACAGCCAGAGCAAACAGAAAAAGCACAAGCCCTTTCAAAATCTCTGCCAGTGTTGACACCCATTGGCTAAACCAAGTAAGATGGCTGGACTCAGAGCCAAGGAGTGAAGAACTGTCTCCTAACTCCTGCAGAGAGGAGCTGTGATGTCATCACATTGTGAAGGGTGTGGCGTCATCAGGGAAGGCTGGGGAATTAGGGCACTAAAGGCAATCTCTCCACTTCAAATAGCAACTGAATTTGGTGTCAAATCATTATTAGCAAGAGCAGATTTGTGACAGCCGTCTATGTGCTACAAGGTTTGTGTAGAGCAGATGCTCTTTGCTGTTTAAGCCAACGTGAGTGCATGCTACTGGAGGTGCAGTTCACATCTAATTCATCCTGGGAGGTCCCTAGGGAGACCATGATGCTCAAAACTGGATTTGCCCAAACACTGCACAGTTGTTATTTCATATTTGAAATGACCAATGGGTAACTCACGTGCAATATTGCTTAAGCCCAAATAGTATCTTCTTGCTTTAAGTCACTGAAATAACAAGTCTCAAGTGAATAGTTGCTTACACTGTCAAACAGTTAACATTTCATGAGATAGATCTTGATAAAAAAACATGTGTGCATGTGTGTGTGTGTGTTTACAAAGTTGGGAATGATTTTCCATCCTGACTAACTTGTAAATCAGAATCCTTCTCTCAGTCATATGACATCAACTCCATCACCCTTGGAATAACTCTGTTAAAGGTGTTCATGGAGAAACTCTGCCATATTGAATTTCTTATGATACAAGGTCCAACAGAAGCACAGTGAGAATTATAAATACATTGGAAAAAATAGTTCAAGTGGCATATTAGCCATACATACTTTTTAGGCTTACTAAGTGTGGTTCCTTTATCAAAATATTTCCCCAGAAATACTCATGCCTCTCACGTTAGACTAGCTTTCTCTGCCTACTCAATAAGCATCTTTTTAGAATCAGACATATAAAAATAACGTCTGTATTTTCTTTAACATAACTGCTCTATAAACTCTTCAGGAGACAAATTCCTCCTAAAAATTGGCTCTGGGAGAAAACTTGTTTGTCCGATGAACTTGTTTGCTACAATTTGTGCTTTTTCTTCCTCTGAGAAGAACAGAGCAAGTATATTTGTGCATAATCAAAGTTTCTACATTAGCTTAGGTTTGAATTTAGTATTATTACCTTTTGCCAGCCTTTGCCATTGATATACTTTGTAATGAAGCCTTCAGTTATGTTTGGTGGGGGATTTTGCCTCAGATATCTGCTGCTGTACAGTAATGTATGCTCAGTTAGTGGCTAACCCATCAGTTGCTTGTTCTTCTCGTGGTACTGCAGGCTGATCTATAGGGCAGGGATATTGCCCTGGGCTCAGTCAAGTGTACTGAGGGGCCTCAGTTGGGAGAGTCGGGACAGCTAAGACAGCTGTGCCTCTGCTCCAGGTGTGCTGATTTCCTCCCGGTGGCCAGCGGGGGCTTGCTCATTTCGCAGGGTTCCAGCAGAGGAAGTGCAAACTACGGGCTTCTTGAGGTCCAGACTCGGAACTTTAACGGCATTCCTTTGTTGCATTCAATTGGTGAAAGCAAATGAAAAGGCCAGTCCCAGTTTAAAGGGTAGGAAAATAGATTTCCCTTCTTGCTGGGAGGATCTGAGAAGAATCTGTGACCACTGTTAATCTACCACAGCTTACAGAGAGGGTAAAGTCTAAGCGATTCATCACTGTGTGAAATCATCTGTACGAATAAATCGACGTTTGTTGTTGTAATGGAAAGCTAGATTTCCACTTAAGGAAACAAAAATCCAAACTCAGTGACTGTCAGTTCAAATATAAATGAAAATAATTCGTGTATATTTGAAATGAATACACGATGCATCAATTAAGGAGACATCAGAGATTTCATAGTGCAAATGAATTATAGAGTCAGAGAAACGGAATTTAATTGCAACATATTGACATAGCTTATATCCTCTCAAAATGCTTAAAAGAATTGAATTATAGGCTTTCTTATGATTTAAAACAAGTTTATAACTTGTTTTCCCTTATATACTTTATCTTTTGCATTAATGCTAGACAGATTGTTAAATAAACATAATAATATGGAAATATGTGTGCGTATCCCCAAGTCATTCATAAGATGTAAGTGCAGTCCCTAAGAAAACATTAAAAATTAAACAAATAACTACCTCAAAGTCATCTTTTATTTTTTTCAACAGCTATCTGCCTAGAGAAAAACAGGTCTAGATACAGATAGATATTTAAAATGAACAAATTTAGTCATTGGAATTTAACGAGAGGAATCACAAGTGTATAGACTTGCTTCTTATTAAGTACACACTTACGGAATTTTTTTTATTTCGCTGAAGGATAAATAATAATGTATCTTATTATGTAATCTCAGTTTTCCACAATCATCTAAAAGATAAATAAGATAGTTATCACAAAGGCAAAGTTTGAAAGCAGATATTTCTTTCCGTGCCTCTTCACCCTAACCTCCATCCTACACTCTCACGGAGATAATTGTAGCTTTTCATTTGAAGTGATGCTTGTTCCCAGCACAAGAAGGGCAAAGGCATTTCAGCTGTCTGACAGCAAGTCACACGAAATGGCATCCTCTCAAACAGCCTTGATAGCAGATGAAGTTCAGCAGTGAGCGTTCACTTCAAGTACTGGAACGTCTCTGCTATACCCGCAAGACTGGAAGGGCTTCGTCTACGGCGCTAATTATAGGGCCACAGCCATGAAGCCATCTCCGTAATCTCTGTATGAGTCCCTGTCTCTCTTTGCAGGCGGACACACCTGAGAACGGCTATTATGGAGTCAACCTCTTCTCTTGCTCTTGGGTGATGTGTATTTCACCATGAACTCGGGGCTGCTGTAAAAGTAGCCCATCCAATGTGACAGCAGAGAGTTAGAACGTGATCACAACAGAAGTTTTCGGAGCACTCCCGGGGATCTGCTCACGGTTGTGCTCTTTCTTCCTTGTGACTGAGATAGAAAAATATTTAGCAGATAACTGCTCATCACGGAGCTATGGGACTCCACTTGAGAAATACGCATGAGTGAGGTGTGTGGTGGGGACCAGGGTTGGAGCACAGGTAGGAAGCAGATCTCAACCCAGTGGCAAAGGGCAGTAGCTACTCCAAGGATCTCACAGAGACTGCTGCATCTAGTCTATTGCCACAGATCCAAGTTTAACAATGCACAGAGAAAGACAATAATGAACCCACATTGACCTGCATGAAGAATGCTCAAGATTCACGGACAGAAGAGGTCATGTGGTTGAGCCCTCGGAACCGTGCATCTGGTGTGACCCTGGTTCTCTGGTGGTTTCATCCTCCACTGAGCATCCTCCGTGGTGAAAATGCTGGTATGTCACGGACAGTGCTGGAGATTTCTCAGGCATGTGTGGGCTTCCCCTAAGAGGCTAATTTAGGGTAGCATTCTTCCAGAGTGCATTACAAAGCAGAGCAGACCCTGAAGTCAAAGTGAGGGGCCAGATGTGGCCTGCAGACTGCAGTTTGCAGACGCCTGCGTGTGCTAGGTCAGTGATTCCACACTTTGTATTGCAAAACAGCCGCGCGACCACAGGTGTTGGGGAGAGGAGGAGAAGGTTGTGACGGGCAGGAATCCAAACGTCTCTAATCCTCACCTCTCCCCCTGCCCATGGTTCAACAGCAGCTCTCCGCTTTTGTCTGTTTGGCTTAGCCAGCTACTAGCAAAGCAGCCGACATGTTGATGTGCTCCAGTATGTTGGGGTTTACACATGAAATCATTTTATGTTTATAGAAGCTGACTTCTAGGAAGTTGTATTAGGCTCCTAGGACTGCCAGCACAAAGGACCACAGGCTGGGTGACTTCAATGACAGAACTTTCTTTTCCCACAGTCCTGCAGGCTGGAAGTCCAAGATCAAGGTGTCAGCAGGGCTGGTTCCCCGTGAAGCCTCTCTCCTTGGCATGTAGACACCGTCTTCTCCTTGTGTCCTCACATGGTCGTCCCTCTCTGCATGTCTGTGTCCTCATCTCCTCTTCTTACGGGGACACTAGTGAGATTGGACTAGGACCCGCCCTAGTGACCTGTTATTACTTTAATTATCTCTTTAAAGACCCATCTCCAAACACAGCCACATTCTAAGGTTCTGGGGGTTAGGGCTTCAACCTATGAATTTGGGAGCACACAATTCAACCCCTGGCAGAAGTTTTCCCCATAGACACATCTCAGCCTAATTCGATAGACAGTCACTTTCAGTTGTTGGAACGGTCTTCTTTGTCACTGCCCACACCACCACTGTGACAACCCAGGCAGACTTTCAGGTCCAATGCTAGCTCTTCTGATGTGCAGATGGGGAGGCAGGAGAGACGCACTCGGCTGGATCTTCACGGCATGCCCGTGGCCGAGTTGAAGTCCTCTGGTCCTCTCCCTGACTAGCCGAACGTGGCACGTGTGTTTCCACTTCATGCCCATGGAAGCAGCACCAATAAGCCCCAGGGCAAGGGGATCGCTACAGAACGGCGGCAGATTGTATTTCTGATTGATGTCTGCTGCTTGCACCACAACACAAACTGAGAGCGGGCATGTTTTTGCTCAGTGCCGTACCACAGTGACAAAGGTGGAGGTCCTCAGTGCCTCCCACTTTTGTTGAATCTCTGAGCTTGGGACCTGTGGCCACAGGCAGGATCCGTAATCTCTCTTTCTCTGGACCAAAGAACTCACCGAAGAACAGACAGGGAGACATTCAAACAGTTGAACCCAAATCCCTTCACAGGTTTCACAGCGAGTTCGAACTCTCAAAATAACTCACCTGATATTTGTAAAATCGTTCTTTCTGGGAACAAGATCAGAAACATGCATTTATTGTGCATTAAATCTCATAATTCAGATTTTGGTTTTGATTTAAATCTTTTCCTGATTTCGTTTTAATCCTAACTCCTTATCTTGAGTAGTTTCTTTTCACCTGCCCTCCGAAAAACATCTCTTCATTTCAGCCATATTCCAATGCAGGTGAGATGGCGATAAGGACTCAGTATATAACAGACAGCACACTTTACATTCGGCATTGATTCCTTTTATTTTTTAGAACCTTTGAGGGTTATTCAACTTGAAAGAAATGCTGGGTACCTGTATTGCTCTTCAGCTCGCATTTTCTTTTGACTCGTCCACAAGGAGGCAGTAAGACGTTATGGAAATAAAGTTGGTACCTGAACTTGGAGCTGAGAGACCTTATCCCAGATATTTAGGCTCCCTGACCGTCAGTCTCTTCATCTGTGCAATGGAGATAGTGATAACTAATAGCAAATAGTTATTGAGAATTTACCACATGCAAAGCATCACATTAAGATTTTTACCTGCATTTAATTTCCACAATATTTAATCCTCACAAATAGTATATAAAGCAGGTCTTGTAATTTTCACTATCTTACACGCCCACGCTCTTGCAGCTGGAAAGGGGCAAAGCTGAGATTTGAATGCAAATCTGCCTGACTCCTAACTTGTGATTTGCAGGATCATGAGAGGACTGCAGATGGTCTTACAAAATTCTCGACATAGGACAGGTGCTCTTCAGATGGTGAATGGCATTATTACAAACAAAAAGCAAGGTTTTGCCAGTCATTTTTCTGGAACACAGACTTAATATGAGTGAAGAAATTATTCGGGACTACCAGTCTTGCATCAAGACAAGAAAGTGAGCAGAACCTTGCAAAATGTGTACTCAGCGGACCCATGCTGAATTTTAGCCAGTGCCTCTTAATTTTTGCTGTGGGCTTACAAAACATCTGCTTGAGAGACTGTTCTAGCATGGGGCCCAGGATTTAATATCTCTGTTGCTACTGTACTATTTACTCTATTGAGAGGAATTCTGCTTTTTTTTAAAAAAAGCCCACAATATGAACAAGCAATATCTAGAATGTGGACATTCTACAGGAGAAATGACTTGGTTTCCCCAATAACTTAGTGGCATGGGAAAAAAGGCAAAGGGGGAGGGAATAAGAGTTCAAAAACAAAAATAGAGATTTCAACTATGAGTCAGGCTCTTTGCCCTCATGGAACACAAGCGACGTAAGGAAAGACCCCTCCCCTACAGAATTCTTTTATTTCTCACTGAAGTCTTCCATCTCATAGAAAAATCAGAATTTCGTCTTGAATGCTTTCCAGCGGTTTTTAGCCATTTATTTTCCTTTGCCTTGAGCTAAGTGACAAACACATTGTTTATAAACTTAAAATGTCTAAGAAGAGGGCATCACTTGAAATTAATCATACAGAGACATCAGAAAAGCCCTAACTGAAGACATTCGGCAAGGGTTGACTGGTATTTCTGATATGCCAAAAAGACTCAAGAACTGCATCATGTTAAAAGAGATTCAAAAAGCAAGACCACTGAAGCCTAATTTCGGACATCATTCTCGCAACGGGCAGCATCTGAACTGGCCCCTAGATTAGATACTAACGTATCATGTTAAGTTCTGATTTTGATCACTGCACTGTGGTTATAGAAGGCAGAGAACGCCTCGTTTAGTGCCTTCGTCCTATGGCTTTTATCGGTGCAAGTTTTGAATTTCTTTCAGGAGAGCATTTCTGCATATTTCCGCCGGGTTTAAGTGCCTATATTTTGTGTGAAAATATATGCTTTTCCATTTCATTGTCTTGCATGCTTACCCAGAGTTCTCCGTTCTGAATTTACATTTATATTCATTGATTTGCATTCGACTAAATATTATTTTGGAATGAAGCACAGTTTTGCCTCCCATGATAGCAGCGTTGTTTATTTAACAGACAACCTAGTAGCAATATCAGAGCAGAGTGACATAGGAGTGGTGTAAGCTAAAAACTGCCCTTTTTTGGAAGTTGGCAAGACCACCCCCGCCTCTGACAGGTGGCATAGGGGAGTCTGCAGAAAGGAGCTCTCAAAGCAGTGTTTCTCAGAGCATGGTTTCCAGACCATGCACGTTAGCATTCCCTGGGTGCTGATTACACAGGCAGATCCCGGGGACCCACTCCAGAAGTATTAACTCAGGATCTCTAGGGACTTAGCTGGAAAATCCACATGTTAAATACACCGCCCAGATGGTCCTTGTCATTCGGTAATGACCAAATATTTATTAGTATCCTCTGTGTGCCAGATGCCATTGGAGATCCTGAAGATAAACGTGTACAAAACATCAAACAGAATGCAAAATGGCACAGCCGCTTTGGAAGTTTGGCAGTTTTCTTACAAAACTAAACACACTCTTACTCTACAATCCAGCATTCGTGCTTGTTGGTATTTACCCGAATGAGTTGAACACTTATACCCACACAAACACCTCCACACCGACGTTTGTTACAGGTTTATTCATCATTGCCAAAGCTTAGGAGCAACCAAGATGTCCTTCAGGAGGTGAATGGATAAAATAGAATATTATTCAGTGTTGAAAAAGAAATGAGGTTTTAGCGAAGTATCACAAAGACAGAAAAACAAACACCCCATGTGCTCACCATCAAATGGGTACTAATTGATCAACACTTGTGCATAAACGGAAGTAACATTCATGGGGTGTTGGGCAGGTGGGGGGAAGGGGATGGGTACATTCACACCTAACAGGTGTGGTGTGTGCTGTCCGGGGGATGGGCAAGCTTGTAGCCGTGACTCGGGTGGGGCAAAGGCAATTTATGTAACCAAAACATTTGTACCCCCGTAACATTCTGAAATTAAAAAAAAAATGAGCTATCAAGGCTTGAAAAGACACACAGGAACCTGAGCCAGTCTGAAAGGGGTACACACAGTGATTCCAGCTATATGACATTCTGGAAAAGGCAAAATTACAGAGACAGTAAAAAGATGAATGATTGCCAGGGGTTTGGGGAGAGAGAAGGAAGGATGAGCAGGTGGAGCACAGAGCTCGGTGAAACCACTCCCTGTGATACTGTAACAGTGGACATACATCTTTGTACGACCGTCTAAACCCATAGAATGTGCAACACCAAGAGGGAGCCCTAGTGTCAGCTATGCACTTAGAATGATAACTTTTTTAAAGAGTGCATTGTCTGTATTTACGAAGTTAATAATAACATCATCATCCCCCAGCAACTATTTCTGGACTCAGGGAGCTTAGAGCGGCACTACTCAGCTTTGAGAGCAGCTGTCCTGAGGGATGCGCGTGAATTCAGCTACTCAGGCTTCGTAAATAGAACGGTCTGAATCTGCAGGTCCAACATTTTGATGAACACTATATATGTCCATATATATATAAATATATGTGCAGTATGTTGGTAATTAAATCTTTCGTCGGTGTTCAGGGCATGAGCCGGGAGGGAAGTGGAGGGGAAGGAGAGTGAATCGTGGGACTCCCTCGACTGGCAATAATAGCGCTTTGCCTTCCCACACCTGATGAGGACCATTTCTATCACCACTGCAGAAGAGTAGTAAAGAGAAAAAACGCAATCGCTAGTCCAAATTTGTGCAAAATTTACAAGCAAAGAAAGCATTCGTGGCAGCAGGAGGGCTGTTTCATTTTACATGGAAAGTATTTGGATTCTGACATCCGAACTCTCAGGGCTACGAACATCACTTCCTTGCGTTTCCGCCGGCGAAGTGCAGGTGCACAGCTCCGTGTGGGGCACCTGGCGCCGAAAATGGGTCTGCGGAGACGGGACCGTGCGGGGGACAGCAGCGACTCAGACTTAATTAGGCTGGAAACGGGGCCGAGGAAAATGCCCTAGATGATGAGCGCACTGGTGACGGACGCCAGGCAGGGGATTCCGGCGGGACTCAGGAGGGTCGCAGAATCCTTTGCTTTTAAGAACAAAATATGAAACACACACAAAAAATGGAGCACCGACCGGTAAAAATCGGGAGTGAAAAGCCTCTAAGCCTAAATTACAAGGGATTTGATGGCTGTGTTCAGCAATGAGAAATAAAGAAACCAGAGGCAGAGACACGGGTAACAGGGGTGAAGCAGAAAATGCATACGAGTTCAAGGAAAAGAGAAAGGCGCGCAAGATACGTTATAAATCAAAATTGTCAGTGCTGCACGAGGAGGAGGAGAGAAATAAAGTATGAGGGGGGTGGAAAATGGCCCAGGAAGTGGAGACTGAACGGGGAAGGGTGGCAGGAGATTCGAAGGCGCTTAAACAGCTTCCAGAGCGAGCAAGTCGCAAGAGGTCAGCAGAAGTGAGTGGGGTCCCCTCAGGGCAGGGAATGAGAGGGCGGGTGGGTGTTTCTGGGACATGAAAAGACTCGCCCCAACACCCTCTCTCACACACACAGACCCACACACGTGGGACTGAAAACGCTCAGAAACAGAAAACACCTCAGTGTGCCAGCCAAGGCGTGAGAAGGAACAAAACAACAGTAGAGTGTCTTTTTGTACATGCAGACGTTGATTTACCGTAGAATGCTTCTGTAGGGTTGGTCACAATAAATGGAATTGGTCACTGACCCCCCCCCCCACCCCGCAAAAAAAAAAATTCTGAATGAGCTGTTCCTCCTGGAGTATATAAAAGGTGTATAATACTTATGAAACTCTTTCAGTAATTTAAACATATACCTCTTGGCCTTTTAAATTCTAATAATTCTAATAATCTTCAATTCAGATGTTTATTTCAAGATAAAATTAAATTTATTCTTAAAGATCACTGTGCTGAGCTGAAATTATTTCATCTTAGCGGTGCTGTTCTGTGAATCAATAGAGCTTTGAAGGCATTAAATGACAAGGGTATTTGCTTATGGCAGAGGGAATGGAAGAAAGGGGCCAGTATTTTATATCCAAGTAAACAGATCCCTCTTGAGGAAACAGTTGTTCTGAGAATTGAATTTTAAATTACCTTTTCAATTATTACATGCCTTCTGGGGTGCTATTCGGAAGATGGGACAGGGACTGATGTTTCCCACCAGACTGAATGCTTGCTACAGCAGCAAGTACTATCCTGTATAAATTAATTATATAGCAGAGATCATTATTTCAATATTGATGAATGAAATAAGGTTGCATTAATAATAATGATGGTGATGATAGCTTTAAATCAGGTTTACCTTTTGCCTATATCCATGTGCAAGATAGATCAGAAGGAAATTTCCAGAGAAAAGCAAAGAAGAACAAAATGATAGAATAATCCATTGATAGTAACTAACCCATAGAAATTGACACACAAGTTAGAATTCACAGAAAAACACATTAAAACACTTATTATATATAAATGTATTCTATGTGTTCAAAAATTAGAGAATTAGAAGAAATAAAAACCAACCCCCAAAAATTTGCAGAGATGGAGACTACAGTGTCTGAGGTGAAAATACACTAGAGAGAATTAATAGCCAATTAGAAACATTCAAGAACAGAAGTTTAGTGCATCTGTTGCTATAACAATAGAAACTACACAAAACGAAACACAAAGAGAAAAAAACAATCCGAGAAAGCAAAGAGCATCAGTGAGCTCCGGAACAACTTCGAGTGATCTAGTATCATGCAATTGAACTCGTCATTTTTAAAGTGTAGACTTTTTAAATTACATCTCATTGTATTGCTGCCTTAAATCCAGACTATTCTTTGTTCAGAGTGGTCAGAGACTAAACTTCTGAGATTATACCAGAGTCCCAGAGGGGAGTTGTGGGGACTAGGTAATTCAGAAATCTACCTACTTTATATATAGATGTTTGATCAATCTTACTGTTAGTCTAACTTGCATACAGAGGTAACTTTGTGTCTGAAGTTTGAGCCTTTGGGGGTTCTCTAATGTCTGCTTTAGGATAGAAGTTTCAGCTCTGGTCTATTTAGTGAGTTACTGTATGTCCGCATGCTTTATAGCCTCCAGAAATATTAACCCTTCATCAGCTATTGATTATTTGTCTTCTTCCCTATGGATCTATTTCTTATCACCACCATCTTTATTACTGGAGTTAAGAATAGTGCCTTAGGCTGGGCGCGGTGGCTCACACCTGTAATCCTAGCACTCTGGGAGGCCGAGGCGGTAGGATCACTCAAGGTCAGGAGTTCAAAACCAGCCTGAGCAAGAGAGAGACCCCATCTCTACTAAAAAAATAGAAAGAGATTAATTGCCAACTAAAAATATATATAGAAAAAATTAGCCGGCCATGGTGGCACATGCCTGTAGTCCCAGCTACTCGGGAGGCTGAGGCAGAAGGATCGCTTGAGCCCAGGAGTTTGAGGTTGCTGTGAGCTAGGCTGATGCCACGGCACTCTAGCCTGGGCAACAGAGTAAGACTCTGTCTCAACAACAACAACAAAAAAAATTACTACTACACAAAAAAGTATACCAAACAGGGACCTAATTATGTCATTTATATACAGAAATATCAAGAAGAAAATATATCACAGTGGTAGAAGTTTATCTTTACGAGTTTTCTTTATACGTTCTTCATTGTTCCAAGTTTTTTTAAAAAAACAATAAACACATACTTTGTTCATAATTGGAAAAACAATTAAAAAAACAATAGTCTAGGCCAGGTGTGGTGGCTCATGCCTGTAGTGCTAGTAGCATTTTGGGAAGCTGAGACAGGAGAATCGCTTGAGCCCAGGAGTTTGAAGTTGCAGTGAGCTATGATTGATGCCACTGCACTCTAGCCCTTTTACTTTACACCCCAAAGGTATCCTCATCAAAGTTTTCGAAAACTCTTAAGTTCAAGTGAGCAGGGAGTTTGTCCTTCATTCTGGCACTTACCTGTGAGTGCTAGGGAGTGACTGAGAGCTCGGTGGCGGGAGGAGAGGCCCGCTGCAGTGCCCACCGCAGTGCCCGCTGCAGGGGTGGCTGCACCCTGAGAACGGCGGAGGCATCTTCAGGAGCGGCATGCTGGTGGAGGGCAGGTGGGGGCTCTGACATGGCCTTGGGGTGTGGGGGGCAGCGGCAGCAATGGGGCACTCTGAAGCCTGGGCAGGGAAAGGTGCTGCCGGGGTGGCAGGCAGCAGGTGTGGGTGGGGTGGGGAGCCAAAGGAGCCAGGGTGAGACGGGATCAGAGATGCTGGCTGGGGGTGGTGGCCGGTGGGGCTGTTAGGGGGAGCAGTGAGGTCTGAGTGCTGGTGGTGCTCCAAGATGGGGAAAGCCTCACCTGTGGGCGGAGGGAGAAGAAAAGGGGTCAGAATGGGAGCCCAGACCTGGGAAAGAAAGCCCAGAGGCTAACTGCCACCACATCCTACTTGCTGTGACCAGAGGGCACAGACTCTCAGCACAGGGGACCCTGGAGCTGGAGAGGATTCCATGGGCAGCAGCTTGGCTGCACAGGCTCGAGGGGAGCCCAGGCCTAAGGGAGAAAGCACCACGAATGTTGGCCCCCAAAAGGGCTCACACCTCTGCCGTTTTTTCCCTCTCTCACTCTAAGTACACGTTATTTATTACTCTTGTCAATTTATAGGTAAAGATGACATACTTTGACCAATTTCTACTAACCTAACAATTTCTCTGGTCCTAAATGTATCCTTATTCTATATGGTGACCAGTGGAGCATCCAGATTTGAGGATCCACCCAAAGTGGCACTATAACTAAACAAAACTTTAGTACAAAAAAACTGAAAATCTACGGCCGGGCGCTGTGGCTCACGCCTGTAATCCTAGCACTCTGGGAGGCTGAGGCGGGTGGATTGCTCAAGGTCAGGAATTCAAAACCAGCCTGAGCAAGAGCGAGACCCCGTCTCTACTAAATATAGAAAGAAATTAATTGGACAACTAAAAATATATAGAAAATATTAGCCAGGCATGGTGGCACATGCCTGTAGTCCCAGCTACTCAGGAGGCTGAGGCAGAAGGATTGCTTGAGCCCAGAAGTTTGAGGTTGCTGTGAGCTAAGCTGATGCCACGGCACTCACTCTCGCCCGGGCAAGGGAGTGAGACTCTGTCTCAAAAAAAGAAAAAAAAAAAACAAAACTGAAACTCTAGATCCTTAAAGACCTCACAAACTGATCCATAACTTTATTCTTAGATGGAGAAAGACGTGACATATATATGAGTCAATACACTTACATATATACTTACATATTAAAATACCAGCAAATTTTTTTTTAGTCTCCCTATGTGACATTTATAAGTTATCAATCTCTGGTCATCTGGGGAAAAGCAGAATGATGTGAGAAGTAGGTGTGTGGGTGATGAAGTCTGACATGAACAGGGCTGTGCGTTCTGTCTCGGAGGGTCTCTAGGTCTCGCCTGCTCAGAGGTGTTCCTGAGGCCTGGGGCAAGTCTGCAGAAGCCAAGGAGCAGCAGGCCAAGGCTCTGCCTCTGGGCCATGGGGACCAAAGCCGCCAGGGTATGCCAGACTCCTGGGGTCCTAGATTCCAGAGAAGTGGGAAAAGTTTGTGACAACTCTCTCTAGCTTATGTACCAAGATAAATGGAGTTATATACTGCTCAACTTTCATAATTCTAGGGGCAGCACCACTTTGAAGAACTCAGCCTCTCCATTTAGAAGTATGACAGTAGGCCGGGCATGGTGGCTCACGCCTGTAATCCTAGCATTCTGGGAGGCTGAGGCGGGGGGATTGCTCAAGGTCAGGAGTTCAAAACCAGCCTGAGCAAGAGCAAGACTCTGTCTCTACTAAAAATAGAAAGAAATTAATTGGCAACCAAAAATATATAGAAAAAATTAGCCAGGCATGGTGGCGCATGCCTGTAGTCCCAGCTACTTGGGAGGCTGAGGCAGGACTGCTTAAGCCCAGCAGTTTGAGGTTGCTGTGAGCTAGGCTGATGCCATGGCACTCTAGCCTGGGCAACAGAGTGAGACTCTGTCTCAAAAAAAAAAAAAAAAAAATATGACAGTAAATCCTATTTACATAATAAACTAACAGCCCACAGATTTTTTTCTCTGAGTCTCTGAGAATTATCTGAGTCTAAAGAAGACTTATACAGCTGCTAAATGGGCTAATATCATTACAGCTTCAACTGCCAATCTCCTGTACACATAAGTACAGTGCTTTTATACGTATCCCTCGGTAGGGAAATCAAGGCCTAGTAAGACAAGGTCACTTAGGTCCTCTATGGTGTTGCAGGGGTCAGATGTCAGGTGATCTAAGTCCTACTTCCCTGAGGGTCCTCCCAGATGCCACTTCCTACTCAGACAGTGCTCACCAGGGATCCTCTAGGATACAGTGGGAACAACTGTGAGAGCCAGTAACAGCTTTTTTTTTTTTTTGAGACAGAATCTCTCTCTGTTGCCCGGGCTAGAGTGCCGTGGTGTCAGCCTAGCTCACAGCAACCTCAAACTCCTGGGCTCAAGCAATCCTCCTGCCTCAGCCTCCCGAGTAGCTGGGACTACAGGCATGTGCCACCGTGCGTGGCTAATTTTTTCTGTATATTTTTAGTTGACCAATCAATTTCTTTCTATTTTTAGTAGTGACGGGGTCTCGCTCTTGCTCAGGCTGCTTTTGAACTCCTGACCTTGAGTCATCCTCCTGCCTCGGCCTCCCAGGGTGCTAGGATTACAGGCGTGAGCCACCGCGCCTGGCCAGGACCAGGGATTTGACAAGTATATCCCAACCAGTGGGTTCTTCAGAATTATAGAGAAATATGTTCAAAATCTGTCACTCGCTGTCTGACTGTGCATAAATCAGGCAAACGCAGATCCTCAATGTCCCCATGGGTAAAACGGCAATCAGAACTTACCCCACAAAGTTATTTTTATGAAGGAAAATAATCTTTATAAGTGTTTATCGGTCATTACTACAGTAAGTGTTCATGAGCACCACTTATACACCAAACATCATACCATGCACTGGGGAAATAGCAGTGAATGAATCAAAAGTCTGCACGGGCTGTTGGAGAACACAGGAGTGCAACCATCATCACTATCTAATTGCAGAATATCTTCATCACCCCCAGTAATTCCTGTACCCATTAGCAATCGCTCTGCATTCCCCCTCCCCTAAGACCCTGGCTACCACCAATCTGCTTTCGGTCTCTATAAATTTGCCTATTCTGGATATTTCAACATATGAAATGGGACACTAAGTGTCCTTTCATGTCTGGTTTCTTTCATTGAGCATGGTGCTTTCAAAGCTCCTCCATGTTGTCGTATGTATGTATCAGTACTTTATTTTTATAACTGAATAATATTACATTGTATGGATACCCCATTTTGTTTATCCATCCATTAGCTAATAGACATTTGGATTATTTCCAATTTCTGGCTATTATGAATAATGCTGCTATGAATATTCATTGTACAAGTTTTTGTTTGGCCATATGTTCTCAGTTCTCTTGAGAATATACCTAGGAGTGGAATTGCTAGGTCTTGTGCTTACTGTACGTTTAACACACTGAGGAACTACCAAAATGTTTTCCAAAGTGGTTGTACCATTTTACATTCTTGCCCGCAGTACACAAGGGTCCCACTATCTCCACATCTTCACCAACACTTGCTATTAACTTTTTTATTATAGCCATGCTAGTAGATGTCAAGGGCATCTGATTATGCCCATCCTTTCTTACACAAGGGTTCTAGGTGGCCAGGGTGAAGAGTGGCATCTGTATTGTCTTGAGACAAAGTTTTCTGTTGCTGTGTTTTTTTTTTTTCTTTTTCACCTTGAAACTTATAGAGTGAATAATAAAAATAACGATCAGTACACTGTCAGCACAATGCTGTAGTATGAAGAAATGTCTTTCATTATAGCTTACACTTTTCTCTACAACCCTTCAAGAAAGACAGGAAAGATGCTGTTAGGTTCGCAGTCGTCCCAGTATATGACATAGTGCCAGGCAGACAGCAGACTCTTTTGAATGGCTAAATCCCATTCAGTTTATAGATGGAGAAACTGAGACTCAGAGATGGTTGCACAATACAGCAGATGTACTAAATATCACTAGTTTAAATGGTTAAAATTGCTAATTTTATGTTTTATGCATTTTACCACAATTTTAAAAAAGGAAGTTGAAATTCTGCACAAAGAAGCCTATGACACATTGTAGTGGTGAGTTCTAGTCTATCGAGATTGGGCAAGGCCTTGAGGAAGTGACTTACGATATGGTTGCCAGGGAAACTTGCTCCTCTTTGGGAGAACATACCCAACCGCTGCAGAAATCCATCATGCATGTTTCTGGAAACCCTCCCCTCTTGTGATTTAAGTCAAGTCATGGGAAACAAAAAAAGACACTTCTCCCCAAGGCACATAAAGTTACCCATTTTCACACTCCCTCACAGATGTGCACAGTCACACATTAGCACACGCATGCAGCAGGGTGAGAAATTCACTGGGAATACTCACGGCGTCTCTTCTCTGATAGCTGGTGAGTCCAGGCTGGCATGAAGTCAACTGTAAAAGACCTTCTGACACAAAACTCAACCTCCAGAGCCCTGCTGAGGACTTTGTGCTCCCCAAAGCCCTTCATTCTAAGAGAACTTGCACGATGAGTTGAAAGTTGTTTTCTATTCAAGTCAGGAAGAAGCTAGATATTGAACTGGAGCTGAATCAATTACAGAAAACAAATATATTGTGCTCCAGATTTACCTTTCTCTCAACTTCTTTGTAAACCTTGTGCATAGTAGGTGTTTTCAGAATATTTATTAAATGTCATGCTACCATTATCAATAGTTAGAAATGAGTTCATAATATATTGGCTAACCCACCAAGAGTTTTAATCTGTAAGTACGTTATCTGTGCCAAACAGAGTCGCTACTATAACCAATGTCCCCTTTGTGGGAAGGTGCTTTGCACAGAGGCTCCTTCTAAGTAAAGAAGGACTTGGCTTCTCCTTGAACCAATGGTGTTTACCACCTTCAAGGTCAACTAACAGACAGGCAGGTTAGAGATTTTTGAGACCTTGCTGCAAACAAAACAAAATAAACACCAACAAAAAAGAGAGCAACTACCCCATGAGAGCAAAACTGAAATGGGTTGCTCCAGAAGGAGCTTGTGGAAGGATATATGGATGAAATCAGCCAGTTGTTCATAATAACGAAAGGAAAGGAGAAACGGGAGAAACTGAAGAACAGACAATGACTGACAGAACCCAGAACGGCCCACGGGAAATACAGGGAAACACAGAAACTTGCTACTTGCATTAATTACATCCTTACAGAAAGGTCGTGTCTGTTTCTTTCAACACAGAGCACACAAACTCATACCATAAATAAAATCAGATTGTAGGAAAAATTCTGATCTTTTTTTTCAGGTTCCAGTAATGCTTAGCTAGTTCAACTACATATATGATCACAGCCCAAAGACTTGGTTGAAAATACTTGAAGTACAAGCGTAGAGCTCAAGAGAGATAAAATCAACAGCATTTAATGCCTATCTATAAAGTGCTAGCAAACAGACCAACATTAATTGGAGCTCTCTTATGCATTACGTATGGAGAACAAAATAGACTTGGGTACCCACCTGCAGAAGTCTACTGCTACAATCGCTTTTGAATGAACAATTGCAATGTCCTTAACGTTCAGAAAACAAAGGAACAGCAGAATAATAATGTTTACTGAATGTGTATTGAATGCCAAGCATTATGCTAAATTACCAAGTTTAATCTCCATAATAATCCCATTGGGTACAATAATCATCTAAAAATTGCAGATAAGGGTACTGAGGTCAAGGAAGTGAAGTCAGCAGCCCAGGCCACAGAACAACTAAGGGGCCTGGCTGGGGTTCCTGAGCTGGTTTGCATGTCTGTAAGGACCACATTTGAACGTTAGTTAACACTCACCTGCCAATCATTTACCATACGATCCTGGTAAACCAATTCACCATGTTGTGCTTCCTCAGTTACACAATAAGAGTACTGGAGTTGATGATGACCATAATTGCTTCCAGCTTAAAAATGCTATTTTAAAATTTGTTTTAATTATTATGGGTACATAATAGTTGTATATCTTTATAGGGTATGTGTGATGTTTTGATATAGGCATACAGTGTAAATTAATCAAATCATGGTAATTAGGGTATCCATCACCCATAATCTCAGTCATTTATCATTTCTTTGTGTTAGAAACATTCCAATTCCACTCTTAGTTATTTTAAAGGATACTCTTATTGTTGATTACTGTCACTTTGTTGTGCTATCAAATAGTGTTCATTCTCTCTAACCGGATTTTTGCACCATTAACCATCTCCCCTTAATCCTCTACTTCCTATTACCCTTCCTAGCCTCTGGTAACTGTCATTCTACTCTCTGTCTTCATGAGATCTGTTGTTTTTAATATATAGCTCCAAAATATGAATGAGAACATGTGAGATTTGTCTTTTTGTGGTTTGCTTGTTTCACTTAAGGTGATGTTCTCCAGTTCCATCCATGTTGTTGCAAATGACAGGGTTTCATTCTTCTTTGTGGCTATATAATATTCCATTGTGTACATGTACCACAATTTCTTTATCCATTCATCCGCTGATGGACACTTAGGTCGATTCCAAATCTTGGCTATTGTGAACAGTGCTGCAATAAACATGGGAGTGCAGATATCTTTTCAATATTGAATTCCCCTCCTTTGGATACATGCCCAGCAGTGGGATTGTTGGGTCATAGGGTAGTTCTATGTTCAGTTTTTTGAGGAACCTCCATACTGTTCTCCATAGTGGCTGCACTAATTGACATTTCCAGCAACAGTGTATGAGGTTTCCCCATTCTCCACATCCTAGCCAGCATTTGTTATTGCCTATCTTTTTGATAAAAGCCATTTTAACTGGGGTGAGATGATAGCTCATTATAGTTTTGATTTGCATTTCTCTGATGACTAATGATGTTGAGCATTTTTTCATATATCTGTTGGCCATTTGTATGGGTAGTTTGCAAATATTTTCTCCCTGTCTATGGGTTGTCTGTTCATTTTGTTGTTTCCTTTGCTGTGCAGAAGCTTTTTGTCAAGGTAAAGATAAATAACTTTTGAGTGTAAAGAGAGAACATTATTAACAACACCAAATAGCATTTGTATGAGCCCTCATGATGTGCACAGCTTGGCACATAATAAGTAACCAGCAGATCAGTTGAATTAATAAAAAATATGACAACCTTATGAAACTCATTTTCTTATTTAATCTTCACACATCTAAGACTTAGTTACCACAACTATTCCATTTTTATAAACACAAGAAAACTGAGACTTGGAGTAGAAAGTGACTTGCTTAAAAGGCACACAGTAGTGTTGGAAATAGCTTCAACAAAGTAAGTTTCAAATTAGAACGTCAGACCTTGACTGAGAAGACATAGAACTGTGGGAGCCTACAATTTCAAGCTGGTTCATTCTTTAGAATCGGATTGTTTGATTTTTTTTTTTTTTATATCAACCCAGGAACAAAGAGAGAAGCAGGATAGATTCCAGGAAATCTATGAATAGTTATGAATGACAAACCTATATTTTGGGTAAGGTCCCACTAAGCCATTACCTTCTCTCATCTCTATTCTTGATCTATAAAGTGGGGATAGACCATCAGTTACAGGTTAATAAGTAAAAAGGTTAAATGTTAAAGAAAGCACGGAAGCCATTTGAGAATAAAGGTGCAATACAAATGCAAGGGTTTCTTTTTAAACGTTCTAAAAGGTTCATCTTCTTGGCTAGATGCCAAATAAGAGACTCCAGAAGCTTTCAGAAATGTGAGGTCAGGCCAGTTTTAAAAACTAACTTGTACAGGGGAAGGGCATGCCTCTAATCCTTGCTTGGGAAAGGCAAAGTCATAAAATGTAAGCAAAATGTTTGTACTCTCATAATATCCTGAAATAAAAATTAAAAAAAAAACCTAAATGTAAATCTATTCCTTTACCAGGTGGCTTTATAAAAAGAGCACTGGCCTTAGTTTCTTTCTCAAGATATTCCAAAATGTCGGGTTCTTGATCCAGATCTGCCAATTTTGCGATTATTATTTGAGAGGCTTGGGTAAATCACTGAGCTTCTTCAGGCTCCATTTTCCCAGGTCACAGCTCCTTACGGAGGTCCCAGGTCCTAGTCTCCTTAGGGATCTGAGTTTCTGATTCATCTTCAGAATCTTAATATTAGGTCATTAAATAGGAAATGCCAAATTTTGAATCAAATGTATAGTTTATTATTTCTCAAACAAGAAGCAGTACAATTAAAGTATGTCCCTAAACTATCAACACAGTTTTGCCACCTTAATGGTAGCTTGTTTATGCCAGCAGCAAAGAAGCCTGGAGAGCGAGTGGTGAGGAAATCACGAAAGGCGTTTTTCACAGCTTGTTGAGAACTCAATATTTCTCCTTGCAAAAAATGGTCCAAAGCCTGAAGAAGTGGTCGTCAGTTGGTGAAAGGTCTGGTGAATACAGTGGATGACAGAGAGTTTCCAAGTTCAGCTTCTGTAGTTTAAGTAGCGTCTTTTTTTTTGCAACGTGCTCTTGCAAGAGGTTTGGCCTGTCTTTCTTGACCCATCTTGGCTGCTTAATCACAAGCATCCTCATCATTTTGTCCCCTTGGTTGCAGGAGACATCCACTGTAATTGACTGCCCAGGTTTCATGAAGCTGTAGTGGACAATATCAGTGCTGGCCCACCAAATAGACCCCATAAGCTTTTTTTGACGAATGTTTAGTTTTGGAGTGAGTTTTGGCACTTCATCTTTATCCAACCATTGTGCCAAATGCTTGTGATTGTCGAAAAAATCCATTTTTCATCATGCATAACAGCACGGTGTAGAAACGGTTTGCCTTTATGTCATGACGGCAAAGAAAGGCAAGCTTCGAAATGATTTCTCTTCTGAAGCTCGTTTTAATTCCTGCGGAACCCATCTATCCACCTTCTTTACCTTGCCCATTTGTTTCCAATGGTCCAATATTGTTGGAATAGTAATGTCAAACCTTGCTACTAATTCCTAAGTAGGTTGAGGTGAATTCGCTTCTACTACAGCTTTCAGTTCATCATTATCCACCTTGGTCTCAGGTCACCCATGTGGCTCATTTTTAACATTAAAATCACCAGAATGGAACTTCTCAAACCATCAACGTACTATGCATTTATTAGCCATACCCTTCCCAAAAACTTCATTGATATTTCAAGCTGTCTGTGCAGAATTGATTCCATGATGGAACTCATAGTAAAAAATAACACAAATTTTTGACTTATCCATGGTTTTACAAAAATTGCTCCAAAAAAAATAAAGATACTCATAAGCCAAACTGTGCTATTGAAAGAATGAGGATGTACCTTCACAGTAAAACAACAACAGAAAAAAAAACAACACGAAGTGTCAAAATGAAATGTCAGAGATACCAACTGTCAAAGTTTAGTTAGCACTTAAGGAAACTGGACATTCCATACTTAATAACCTAATACCTTATATTTCACCTGTTTGATTGGCATCTCCAACTGGTTATTTAGAACTAACTCAATTTTTGTGTTCCCTTTGTATTTTATACCAACTTTTGAAATGTGAGATGTATCCAGAAACCCCAGGATTTGTTGATAAAGTACAGTTTTAAATACTTCCTTAATGATGCATGTGTTTATTACCTTGATTGTGGTGATGGTGGCACAAGTGTATACCTATGGCCAAACTCACCAAATTGTTTACATTAATCATGTTCAGTTTTTTGACTATCAATTATACTTCAATGAAGTTGAAAAATACTTCCTTAAACCCTTTCTTGAATAATACAAACATAACTTATTTTTATTTTCAAAGGATAGCATACTCCTCTAAAATACCCTATGAAAAAATCTTATTTCTAGATTTTGAGAACTCTTACTAGGACAGTTCCTAACATATACTAAAAGACTGGTAGCAAAAAAATAAAAATTGTATGTAGGGTTGAGGGCAGCCATGGTTATCTTGTTGCTGCTATTGTTTTAAATCTGTATTGTTTTTAAGCTTTATCTGTACTTAACTTTATGACGCCTTTGTTAAGTTGATATAAAAAGGGATGTCTATAAGATCTTAATTACAAGAAACTTCTAGAAAAGTTTAATTAATGGGTTTCAAAGGTTGGGGAAGATTTGCCCTATTTTGATTATTCTGAGATATAAACATCAAATGAAAATCCTTAATATCATAGAAGACTCCCAAATAAACAATGCAAATATGCTTTTAGTACATTATATGTACATAGCCAAAAAAGCAGGTGTCATTTTTTGAAGAGTAAATGAAAGCCAAAATAAATTAGTAAAGGGTTAATCACAAATTTTATAAAGAAGCATAGTTTCACCATTCAAATATGAAGAGAAGTCTAACCATGCTATGCTTTTTCTGGTTAGGGCTTTTTGGATAATCCTGATTTAATAACAAGGTAATAATTCTTTCTAAATTCCATGTGAACTGTCTGCAAATAGGAATTTCCGAAGCATTTAAAACTTTATTCTCTCTAGTATTTGTAATAGTTCTCCAACCGTCTTCTGTGTACCATTTAATTGGTCATCAAACCATTTTTCAAAGATTCTGGGAAGGTAAGTTTCAACCCCACTGCCCTTCGTAGTTAGCATACATTCTAACTAATTGCGATGTGGGGAGAAAAAAAGTCTAAACAGGAAATCGCGTACAGCAAAGAGCATTTTAAAATTATCGTGATTTATTTTTCTTGAGGTTTCTAATCCAAAGCGTGCTTCTAAAGTATCATTCCCAGCACACAGGAAGAAACACATTCTTTTCGGGTGGAAGTGTTAATTAATGTGCATGACACAAAACAAGGAAAAGGTTAGCGCTGATGCTTCCGCTAATAGCATTTCTAAAAATAGAGGATTTTTGAAACAATGCTTTTTCATGTTAGTTAACTTTCTCAAAGCCCTGGGGTTAGTGCTAAGATACACATCGATTGGTTAAAATAAAATCATCTATTGCACAAATATTATTTAGTTGCATTCCCATTTCGATGAATTCTATCATTTATTTCTAATCAAAATTAATTTTTAGGGGAAAAGCTGTGATGGTTTTTTCTTTTTCACATAATTCCCACTAATGGTTTTCAGGAGTTATCAACAGCAGCAGGTTTGACTCTGAAGCTATGATCAGAATGGCCTTCACTAACAAGGCATACAAACAAATCCACCTCTGTCTCTTTAGGGTTGTTTAATGTCACAATCTCCATGACAACACACGCCATAGCCACACTAACCTTTCTTCTGGTCCTCACATAAGGCTCTTCCATAACCCCATGTTTTTGCATGTCCTATGTCTCTCCACCTAGAATGTTCCCCATTCTCTTCTAGGCCAGTTCTAGAATATCCTTCAAGACATAGATCAAATATCCCTTTTTCTGGTGACATCATTCCTGACTCCCCTAAAATGGCAAATCCTAGCAGTATTTCTAAGCTATCTTTTTTCTTTTCTGTCTTCCATTTAAGAGGCTAAATATTAGTCGATTTCCCAGCTTGCCCTGCAGCTGGAAGTAGCCAGCCTGGTGAGCCACTTTTAACAGGGAAGACATGAGCGATATCTGCTTAGAGGCATCTAGGAGCCATTTTCCTCCTTAATAAAAGGAAAGGAGTGTGTTAAGAGAACTACCTAACCTCAGCACCCTGACTGCCTGTCTTCTTCAAAAGCAACCCATAAGCCTGTGATTCCTGAGCTCCAGCAGCTAACGCTGCAGCTCTGAGGGAGCTTGCTGAAACGGTGAGGACGGCAGAGAGAAAGTATAGGAAAAACATGTGGTTATGATATCATGTTGGATACTACACCAACGCTGGAATTGTCTACTAAAAATGTCTGAATTGTTTAAGCATCAGTGGTTTAATGTTTCTAAAAGAATCTAATGGATATCCTAGCCAGGAGAAATTACTCACTGCTTGTGGCTCCCAAAGCATTTTTATGACATTTATTCATATTGTGTTGGTGTAACTATCTTTTCAAATGTGTGCCTCATTTAAAAGGCAGCGAACTCCTCATTTCCTAGCATAGGACCCAGCACAGAGAAGACATAAAAGTCTGTTGGATGAATAAATCAATGCATAAATGCATTCATGAATCAATAAACAAATACAGTGCCAAAGGATGAGATCTGAGGTGCTATTCCTATCCCTGCTACCACTCCATTTGATTTTTTTGCATCTGCTATTACAGAAAAATATGTTCCAAGTTGTAGCTTGCATTGGTTCCAAAGTCTTCTGATAGTCACCTGGGATATCATGAAAAATTTATCCACAAGGTAACTGCTCAAAAGTATCCTGGCACAAATTCCTTAGACGTTACCAATTGAGAAAAGAGCAGAAAGTCAAAGGGCTGACATAAAGTGTCGATCGAAGAGGCTTCAGAGTTGAATTTAGGAGTCCAAACCAAAAGCATCGGATGGGGTTCATGTGTTCACGCATGTACTTATTCATTCATCCATCCAGAATTTATTGAGCATCTGCTGTATGTTACGTACTAGATGCCAGCCATTCAGCGTGATTCAAACAGACATGATCCTTACTCTCATGAAACTTACAGTGTAGAAGAAACAAGTCATTACATGGATAGACATGCACCACCAAGCACATATACCACAGTGGTCTCATAAGATTATAACGGAGCTAAAACCTTCCTATCACATACTGATGTCTTGATGATCCTGACCCTGTGTAAGCCTAGGCGCATGTGTGTGTATCCTAGGTTATAACAACAAAAAAAAGAAAGTTAAAAAGTTAAAAAAGAAAAAATTTAAAAATAGAAAAAATAGAAAAACACTCACAGAATAAAAATATAAAGAAAGAAAATATTAGTGTACAGCTGTACAATGTGTTTGTGTTTTAAGTTAAGTATTATTATACAAGACTCAAAACGTGTAAAACGTTAATATTTTTATAAAGAAGTTTCAGTAAGGTTAATTTATTATTGAAGAAAGAAAAATATCTCTTTAAATTTAGTAATAGTCTACATGGACAGTGTTAATAAGGTCCACAATAGTGAACAGTAACGTCCTAGGCCTTCACATTCACTCACCACTCACTGACTCACCTAGTCCTTCAAGCTCCATTCACAGTAAGTGCCATATACAGGTGGACCATCTTTTACCTTTTATACCATATTTTTACTGCACATTTTCTGTATTTAGCTATGTGTAGATACACAAATACTTCCCATTGTGTTACGACTGCCTACAGTATTCATTACACTAACATGCTACCGTGTGTAGCCCAGGAGCAATAGGCTGTCCCATATAGGCTGCACCAGCTAGACTTGTGTGAGCTCACTCTGGGATGTTAGCACAGCAATGAAATCGTCTAACAACACCTTTCTCAGACCATATGCCCGTCTTTAAAGGACACATGACTGTATCTCATCTTCTCTTGGAAAATGCACCCAACATCATTAACATTATTATACTCTAATACACACTTAAATGCTATATGTAATTTAGCTGAAATTGTTTTTATGAAGATACAATGAGTCACACATATGACACGATGTTGAACCTGGAAGAAACTCTTTTAGATGACCTGCGACACTGATTTTCAGACTTCAGTGTTGTGGTTTCTTCCAAACACTAATTTATGGGACGAGTAGGAGAAAAGACCCTCCTACCTCCTAGGCTGGCAAACCCCATGGTCATCCTCGAGGCATGTCTGCACAACCCTGAAATTCAACAAAGCACAGTTTGAAAATGACTGATTTATTCCAACTCACTCATTATAAGAGTGAGTTTCATTTTAAAATCCAAAGGGCTAACGTGCTCCAATTAATACTGCTGACTGGGGACAGAGCAAGAACTCGGATCCTTTGTGTCTCCATTCCAGAAGGTTCTCTTCTATTCCACAATCAATTAACTTACCAAAATTGAAAATCAAGAGAGACATGATAAAGGATAGAGGCTTTGGTATGGATGATAAAAACATTAGAATTTCTGGAACATATTAATATTTCATAGGGAAAATGGAGAGGAATACAGAAAACCAATCAGCCTGGAAAAATGCAGGATACATAGGGTGGTCTCACCAGACAAGTCCAAGTGTGCAAGAGAGAGAATGTGTTTTTGTCACAGGTCTTAGACAACGGTTGCAGATCAGTTCTCTCATGAAAACAGGGAAGTTAAACTAAAATAATGTCAACATGTTTCATTTTCTGGGCTCCATGAGGCTTCGCTCTGCCTATTACTCCCTGAGATGCCACTTTATACCCGCTTCCTTGCAATGTGCTCCTGCTTTGTTGTATAAAAGCGAAAAGGGAAAGTAATCTCTAAATGGGTCTGCATCCCACAGAGAATATACTTAGATGACATTTAAATCTGTTTTTCAGGGCTTTGTGTGTGTGTGTGTGTGTGTGTGTGTGCGCGCGCGCCATTACAAGAAATCACACAGTCATTACACTTCAGATTTGACAGTTCTGTCCCAGCGGGAAAGACAGAAACGAGGTCCAAATGCATTTATTTAAATGCAAGGTTTCACTTACCACCAGGACATTTGTGCAGACTGACAGATGACAGCAGATTGCAATGTCTACACTGTTGTTATTTCATGAACCCCTGGCTGCTCGGATCACCAAGCTCAAATATTTTAAATTCAAATAATAAACCCATTAAAGAGAATTTTCACCTACGATCTCTGCCTCCAGTTATGCAGAGAACTCCATTTAATGCACGGACCAATCACATTTCAGAATGAAAGAGAAACTTTTGCTGTGAACAGGCTTTGAAATGCATTTGAAGACAAAGGGCCCAATCTGGCAGCACTGAACTAATTAATCAGATCTCAAAACTTCCACGGGAGTGTTCCCTACCTGAGAACTGAACCCAAAGTGTCAATCCTGCAGTTTTTTGCTTGTCTCTTCTTCAACAGCTTTCACTTCCTCAGCTATTCTCTGGACCAGATTTCAGCAAACTTTTTCTGTAAAGGGCCAGATAGACATTTCAGGCTAGATGGTCTCTGTTGCAATGATTCCACTTTGCCACTGTAGCACAAAAGCTGCCAATAGATAATATGTTTTAAAACGGGTATAAACTAAACATTTGTACCCTCGTAATATTCTGAAATAAAATAAATAAAGTAAAATTTTAAAAAATTAAATGGGTGTGGCTGAATTTCTCCAGTGATTTGCCAACCCTTGCTCTAAACTTTTTCAGTAAAAAGAGTTGCAACTCCTCCATGATCTAGGTTTCATGCATTCTACGCTCTGAATAACTCCGTTCACACTTCTCCCTCCCTCCCATTAATTCCCTAACTCCATCACTCCTTAACCTCACTTAAAATCCATACCACTTTGTCACAGCCCTCACCGACCCTCAAATGTTTTTTTTCTTCTCTCCTTACTCAGTTTATATCGTTTTCAATCATTATAATCACTCCATCACATATGACTTCAACTCCTTTCCCCTTCTCACAGTATATTTTTCACAGTAACTTAGACCCCAGTTAAATACAACTCTTTCTCTGCGATAAGGCCCCTACTCACGTGGCTGAATGAGGCTGGAGAAAAATACACAGTCAGGGTCTTACTAAATTCTTACACGAAGAATTCAAGGGCCCTCAATGCAAGGCAACCATTCTGTATTCCCCTGCTCAGTTACTCCTCAACCTGCCTAAGCAACCGTTTAATTATTTCACAATACTCTTTTCTCTTTAAATTTCAACATCTCTCCCCCGATCTGAACTCTTAGCTGATAGGCCTTGCCTCCTACTTTCCCGAGAAAAGTAAAGCAATCAGAAGAGAGTTTTCACAAACAGCCATCTCACTTTCCCATCTAACTCCATTCTTACACTATATGTACCTAATCGGTATCCTTTCTTTGCCTCCCCTCCCGTGGCAAGAGATAAATGGCTTGCCCTTCTACCTAGAGCTAATCCATCCATTTGGATACCAGATCCAATCTCCTCTCGCCTATTCAGGGCATAGCTCCAGCAATTCTCCCTTCTAACTCCAATTTCTTCTTATCAATTGGATAAATTCCATCAGCTTACAAACATACTATCATATCAGCAATCCTTAAGAAAAAAATTGCTCAAGTCCACTTCCCTTCCCAGCCACTGCTTCCCTGTGCAGCAAAGCTCTTTTAGAAGTTCTCTCCACTATTGTCTCTAATTCCCCTGCCATTTTCTCTTAAATCCATTCAGGCTTCCAGTCCCTTCCCCATTGGTCAATGCCTTCCACATTGCTGAATCCAAAGGTGGAGTCTCGGTTGTCCTATAACTTGACATATTAGCAGCATTTGATGCTATTGATATTATCAAAACAGTGGCAGAGTTTTTTGGGAAAGATCAGGAGATCAGTTCAGTTTGGGATGTGTTACATTTCCAATGTATATTATTAGATATCCAATGTTAAGTAAGCAGTTGGATACACAATTCTGGAGTCCAGGAGATTCATCAGCATGTAGACTTGTCATTAAAACTATGCAACTGAGGAGATCACTAAGGGGCTAGCAAAAATCTAAGCAAGCTCAAGGCAAGAGGGAGTAGTCAGACATCACAGTAGGCAGTAGCTCAGAGACACGCGGAGAGGTCAGAAAAAAGGGCCATGTAGAGTCACAAAGGCTACGATGAGAATACTGGGAAGCCAGTCAAGGGTCAGAGGGAGAAACATTTTAATCACTAGAATTCCAGACAGTCTATGGAAGGCAGACTGGCCAAATTGGTCCAGTATAAGAAATAAGGAGTCCAGTATAAGAAGGAGAGAGGGGAGTATACTCCCACATAGTGGGGTGAGTCCAGGCTCAGGAGCATAGAGTTGAGGAGGTAGATGAGGTACCAAGCAAGAGAGAAACAGAGGAACTGGGAAATGTACATGTGATCCCTGGCCTGGGACCTCCAAGAATCTATATCAAACTTACTAATCCACAGAATGTTAAGTATGACTGTATTTTTTGTTGAAAATGTAGAAGTAGGAGGTGTGTATGCAGGTCTAGGACGGAGAAGATCATAGGGATTCAGATATGTTGGATAAAGAAACAAGCGAGGTTTGACAAACCCTGGTTGGGGTGAGCAGGAGGGTGGGGTTGGGAATGGTAGGGTGGGCTTTGAGCTGGCCCTAGCTATGGAAATGGAGTAAGGCCAAGGATAAAAAAGCCCACTTAACATACAAGTTCTCCATGTACAGTAAAGTGCCTCCAAATAGTGATTCAGTCAACGATGTCCTGCACAACAGTGGTCCCATAAGATTATAATGGAGCTGAAAAATTCCTACTGCCTACAGATCCTCTTAATGTCATAGTGCAATGAATTACTAACGTGTTTATGGTGATGTTGGTGTAAACAAACCTACTGTGCTGCCAGTCGTGTGAAAGTGTAGCAGATTCAATTATGTATAGTACATAATACTTGATGATAAATGACTACATTACTGGTTTATGTATGCATTATGCTACACTTTTATTGTGTACTCCTTTTAATTATTAAAAAAAAAAAAGTAGTAAAATTTAAAACAGCCTCAGGCAGGTCCTGTAGGAGGTATCCAGAAGAAGGCATTGTTGTCATAGGAGATGACAGCTCCATATGTGTTACTGTCCCTGAAGATCTTCCAGTGGGACAAGATGTAGAAATGGAACACAGTGGTATTGATGGTCCTGACCCTGTGTAGGCCTAGGCAGATGTGTGTGTTTGTGTCTCAGTTTTTAACAGAAAGTTTAAAAAGTAAAAAAAAAAAAATTTAAATTAAAATTTTTAAAATTAGAAAAAAGCTTATAGCCTAGGCTATAAAGAAAATATTTGTGTATATCTGTGCAATGTGTTTGTGTTCTAAGCTAAGTATTATTACAAAAGAGTCAAAAAGTTAAAAAATAAGGTTATAAAATAAAAAAGTTACCGTGGTTTATTATTGAAGAGGGAAAAATAATTGTTTAATAAATTTGGGATAGCTTAAGTATACAGTGTTTACAAAGTCTACGGTAGTATATACTAATGTCCTAGGCCTTCACATGCACTCACCACTCACTCACTGACTCACCTAGAGCAACTTCCAGTCCCATAAGCTTCATTCATGGTAAGTATCCTATATAGGTGTACCACTTGTTATTTCTTATATACTATGTTTTTACTGTATGTTTTCCATGTTTAGCTACGTGTAGATACTCAAATACTTCCCATTGGGCTACAATTGCCTACTGTATTCAGTAAGTAACATGCTGTGCAGGTTTGTTGACTTGGAGCAAAAGGCTGTACCATATAGCCTAGGTGTGTAGTAGGCTGTCCCATCAAGTTCTGTGTAATTGCACTCTAGGATACACAAAGACAAGGTCATCTAATGACACATTTCTCAGAACGTATCCCATTTTTAAGTGACACATAACTGTACTGTCTTATTTGCTATTCAACTGTATTTATGATGTCTGAATTATTGTCCTATTTTACAAATAAAGAAAATCAATGAAGTCAGGTAAATTGCCCTTGTTCATCAGGCTAATTTGTGATCTGCTGGGACTCAAATCCAGGCCTTTTCCATTTTTACTATGCCTCTCTGTGACAACTGACCTCAATCAACAAAACCAAAAAATTTACTCAACCATTCATATAATTCAAACATGTCATGTTAAGTGTCTAGATAATTAAAAAGAGCTCTGATTTTAACATCACGTATCTCAACATTTAGAAGGCTGAATTTTTTTCTTTTTTTGCTCCATATGTTAGTGTTCCCCTAGAGCAGAGTTTACAACTGGTAACATCCAGACTACACATGTGTATTATTTGACATGCACCATGTGTATTATTTGACATGCACAGTTTTTTTTTTCAGATTGTCAAAAGCAACCTTTTTTAAAGTTTTATTTTATTTTTAATTGATACGTAATAATTGCACATGTTTATGGGGTACAGTGTGACGTTTCCAGACATGTGTACATCAGTAATGATAAAGGCAAGGTAATAAGCATCTCCATCTTTCTATTGTTTCTTTATGTTGAGAATATTTAAAATCTTCTCTTACAGCTATTTTGAAATATATGGTACATTATTGTTAATTATTGTCACCCTACTGTGCAATAGAACACCAGAAGTAATTCTTCCAATCTAACTGTAACTTTGTCCCCACTGACAAACCTTGCCCTATCGCCCCTCCTCCCTACCCTCCTGAGACTGTAGTAATCACTATTCTACTTTCTACTTCTATAAGATCAACTTTTTTAGATTCTACATAGGAATGAGATCATGTGGTATTTGTGTTTCTGTATCTGGCTTATTTCGCTTCATCAACCCAAGTGTCCATCAACGGATAAACAAAATGTAGTATATATGCACAATAGAATACTATTCAGCCATGAAAAAGAATGAAATCCTGTCATTTGTGACATGCTTTAATCTGGAGAACACTATGTTTTGTTTTTAAGTAAACTAGTTGCCAATATTTAAAAATCAGAAGAGTTTTCACAAAAATCCCAAATTCTCAGTCATGTTGAAAAATCAGATGATGGGGCCATGCAAGGTGTGTATTCCCAAAGCACAACGACTGGCTGGCTGGAGCTGAGTCTCGGACATTCTTTCCCACAGGACGTGTGTCCTCCAGAGACCTGGCCACTCTCTGTAGCACCAACTGTTTCATTCTTTCATGTCCTGCTTAGCCCTATAAGCACGGGACTTTCTAATTCCTGCCATAGACACAGGACAGATTACATGTCTGTCTTATTCTTCCAAAGAGCTCAAAATATGATTCATAATCAGCAATGACCCACATTTAAAAACAAAAGTGAGCTGAGTGATGGTTTAGTCCCCTTGTTTACCTTCTGCAGGCAGAACAATAAAGTCTCTTTCCTGTGTTTTATATGTTTTCATAGATTACTTCTATAACTCTCAAGAGAAACTCAAGCAGCAGATGTAGGTCCCAATTTTGTAGCCACGTTTTCACAGTCAGTCAAAGCAAAGAAAAACACATCTAATGATTTTTCTCTTGTTAAACAGAAAACCACAGGTAGGACCTTACCACTATGGTGACTACTGGGTGTCACGGTTCCGAAGGCTTCTCTGACATGGGAACATTGTGGAGCATCAGAGACCAACCTTAATGCCATTTATCTGCCAGACTCGGTACGTGCAGGCCACAGTCCCCAAGCCTTAGCTGGGAGCACTGCCATATTGCTTTCATTTCTATGTTGTAAGATAAATTGAGTGTTTGACCAAGTAATGTTTTTTTTTTAAAGTCTTAAAGTTAATTTTTCTCTGGAATTTGGTAACCCTTTTGCTATATTTATAGTCATCATGAACAGTGAGATAGAAAAAAAAATGGGGGATGATTAGATGAGTATTATGACTTCAGGTATTAGGGATGTGGGGGCCTAATGAGTCCAAGGTCCTCATTTAGCAAAAGAACAGAACTGAAGCCCAAGGAGACAGACATTTACTGCCAAGGAGTAAGCCATTGGTAGACATACCAAATGTCTACCAAGGAGACAGACATTTACTCAGCTCTTTAAGACAGAGCTCAAAAGTTTTATTTCACTTGGAGTCATAAGGAACTCAAGAGACACACTTGGCTTGAGTAAGTTGTGACCAGAATGAGACATATATATGAGAAATAAGGAAACACAGAACAACTGGCCCTCCAGAACAGCAGGGCCCAGAAGGTTGGTCTATATCTGCAGCCTCTCCAGGGACATCAGCAGTAGGAGTTTGAGGACCTTTGCCCATTAATCCGACTCTCCACGTGCTGTCCTTTCCTTTTCTCTTTCAATGTGTGTTGTGATCCTCCAGGAAAACATTAGTATTTGTTGTCTGGGGGAATACCTAGCATCCTTTTCTCATGGTTTGGGGACATCCCCATCTTCTTGTGGGACATCCTCTCTGGCACGGGAGGCAGACACAACAAGGCTGATAATCAGATCATTCTGTTCTCTCTTAACAAGGGGTTCAATATGACCTAAGCTAGCAACTGAACTCCTACTGTCCCACCACCACCCGGACAACGGATCTTGAGCTGAGTGATGCAAAGACAGGAAAGACAGGAAAACATAGGTGGGGGCTCATTCACATCGACACTGAAGCAGACCTGGTAGGACCTTAGTTCTTGTGACCTCACAGCCACTCCACAGCTTCCCTACATCCCTTCCTTTTCTGAGTCTGGTTCTCCAACCTTCCCTTATATTTTGTGGGCTGTTTTATATCCTTCCAACAAATTGCTAGTCCCTTTAAGCTATATCTTAAATAATGGGTTTCCTATATCCAACGAACCCAAGCCAATAAGTTATGTTAGATATTAATATTTGTCTGCCTGCACGGAGCTTCTGCTTCTTCACGGTGCTTGTTCTCTGGTAACTTTAGCTCGTCCATGGCTCATAATGGCTTTCCAAGCCTCACTATGTCACCACGGTTATTAAACCTTCATGTTAGTAAAAAGCAGTGTGAAAAATCTGAAGATGGAGCCTTAGAATCTGCACTTTGGTAAGAATTCTAGTTGATTCTGGTGCAAGTGAGTCCTAAAATACGCTGCTTTATATTATGAACCCACAGCATCTGCTCCCACTCTGCTGACTGCCTTGGTGACTCGGTATTTCCTAGTTCAGGTTCCACAGAAAGTCAGTTGGCCCCGATCTTCTTCATGTGCACAGCCCAGCCAGGGTGTGGAATGGGTCAGGCACCCACGTGAGGTCCCATGGGCCATGACATAGGACAGGGTGACACGGACCACAGTGAGTTGCCCTGAATAGAGTTTCTGATACGGTCTTACTCACAAGGGACTGAGTGGCAGCCATTGTATTCGATGCCACAAGATCTATGAATATGAAACCCTGACTACCTTTCCAGTAATTCTTCCTCCAGCCACTCTCCATTCAGCAGGTCTCTCTGACTTCATTCATCCTTTGAACATAAAGATCCAATATCTAATGAAATGTGTTTAAATTAACTGTTTTCCTATCTGGGAGGTACAGGCTTCTAATGAATAATTGGTAGGCTGATTACTTAAACACCGCTATTCTCTTATTAATCACTTTAATTACCACCGCCTGAATCTTCTATGCAGCAAAAACTCAAAGAACCTTACCTCTTTGAAGGATGATAAGGCTTTCACGTGGAGCCCCAAACTTCTTTATAGAAACATTAGCTCTTAGAGTATGAGAGCAGGTCCCATTTTAAGCAAACCATATAACCAAAAGAGCCCAAATCCCCAAAGCTTATAAATGAGAAAGGAACCATTTTTATTTTTAAAAATTTATTTAAAAAAGTCTACCATGTGAGGTTAAACATTCTCTATATGGGTGAGATCATTTATTTATTTTTTTCTGCATTCAATATTTGTAGAGGCTTAATATGGGTCCCACCTTGGCTAGGAACACCCAGATGGCTGAGATAGGCTCTTTCCCCTCCAGAGACTCAAAGTTTAATGGTGGAGATAGACATAGGAAAATATACTATGAACTATAATAAAGTCTTACGCCCTCCAGCTAACCGAATGGATTCCCCTTTACTGGCCAAGAGCACTCCAGAAATACCTCAAAGCTGAGTTGTCTGCCAGCCAGGAGGAGAAGGGAGGTCAGACAGGCCTGGTTATGGTCCCTCCCTTTGGAATTAGTCTTTGTAATAATAAGTGACTAAATCATTATCAGGACCTAAGGCCACCCAAGACAAAGCTTAAACCACACCTGCCGGCCATCAATTTACTTAAGAGATCACTTAAGTTCCAGTAAATGTCAGGTGGCTTGTCTTTTGTCTTCGATTAACAGATATCCTTATCTTAAAAACATTCTAAGCCTTTAGACAAATGCTTCATTTCTTTAACCAATTACAAATCAAAGAATCTTTAAACCCACCTATAACCTGTAACAGCTCCCCCCTTCAAGATGTCTGGTCTTTTCAGGCCAAACTAATGTACACCTTCCATGTATTTATGTATGATTTTTTAAGTATCATTGCTGTCTCCATGAATGTCTAACACCAAACTATAACCTGGGCACATTTTCTCAGGACCTCTTGAAGCCATGTGTTACGGTCTGTTGGTCACACACACTCAGCTCAGAATAAACCACTCTAAATTATTTTACAGAATTTGGGTTTCTCCATAAAAATTTAAAAATTTGAGTGAATGTACAAATGTATGAATACAGTGTTATAGGGTAGAGGGGGAGAAACAGTCACTCTGTGATTAGAAGAATTGAGAAGGATGAAAGCCATTTGAACTAGGTCTCAGAGGACCAGCAAGTTAATCAGGTGAGGAGAGTGGAGGCCGAGCAAGGTAGACCAAGAGCCTGAACACAGAAATAGAAGCCGGGGAGCGTGCGGACATTAGAAAAACCAGTGGCAACAATCAGGACACATTACCCCAAAATATTTTAAGCTGAAGGAATTTGGGAAAACCAAAGATGTCTGACCTTCTCCCGCCCTTCTCCCCTGAAGCAGCTCATTCAAAAGATGCCATTTATTTACTTGGAAGAGAGAAACATCCTATCTAAAGACACAGGGACACAGAGAAGAATGTGAACAATCATGCCTTGCTAAGTCCACCCCTCTTCAGCTTACTACTGTTAAATCATGCACCCTTTGTCCAGTCATACTCCTCCATGACTATCCACTTCCTCATCTAACCAAAGCATAAAAAATACACAGGTTTACCCATTTCTTTGGATCATTTCCTTATGAAGGCTCCCATGACACATAAAACCTATATTTAATAAATCTGTACGCTTTTCTCTTATTAATCTCTCTTTTCTTACATGTTACGTCTACTCGGGGGGGGACCTTTAAGTATGGATAGGACGGAATGCAGTTAATGGGAAACTTAGTAATCATAAAGCCTGTGAAACAATAGCCACATGAGGTCTGGAGAGTTCGGAGGTTGTAAATCTAACTCTGACCATAGACGGTCATGGTGACACTGGCAGGAACTGGTTACTGGTCAAAAAGAAAATTCACCCTCTCCAAACTTCCATCCAAACCTCCTATAAACGCCACCATTCTCCCCTTCCTGGCATGGACATTCTTTTCGGCCTCCACCCATCTGCACCCAGATGCTCAAATAAACAGCATTTTGCTACACCTGGAGCTCTGTGTGTCTCCCTCTTGGCTCTGGACCTAACATTATAAAGGCATCACAGTGGATGGGTAAGGAAAAGGTTTTTTTTCCTCCTCTACAGGAACATGGGAATATTGGGCGGCAGGGTGGAAGTAAGATTGGTTGTGAAGGATCCATACATTTCAGAAATAAAGAACCATGGAAAGTTTGTGATCCACTGACTATTTTCAATATATCACTTTGAGAGGGGGTTGGAGAATGGTTTGAGTAAGGAGCCTGAGGGCAAGTGACCATATACTGCCTTAAAACCAGAAGAGAGATTTGTAGAAGCTGGGATGGAGAGAAGGCAGCTGATTTGAGAGAGATTTCAGAGACAGACATGTTGAATTCAGTTGCAGAATCTCATAGTGGTTACTAGAGCTTTGAAGTTAGATGAACCTGAGTATCGTTAGGTCTGGAGCCGAGAGAGAGACACACAAAGCCTCATGTGCAGCAAAATGCTATTTGTTTTGAGTATCTGGGTGCATGCAGACGGGTAGAGGCCAAAAAAAGCATCCACCCCAGGAAGGGGAGAGCGGTGGGTTTTATAGAGGGTTTTTCCCGGGGGGGAGTAAGTGGGCCAGAACAGCCGCTTGTGATAAATTCTCTTCCAAACAACCAGCTCCTAGGATCCCTGCCCCAGTCACATCCATCCATCCTTCAGCTCCAGTGTTGTCCTTATCAGGAGAAGGAGGGAGGGATAGACTTCGTCCCTATCAGGGGGAAAAGGAACGCAAGCTCCCCTCTTTGCGTTCCATTCCTTTATCTCCCTAAGGGTCTGGCAAAGGCTACTTACCTAGTAAGTATAAAACGTGGCCCTGCCTTTCACTAACTGTGTAACGTTGCACAATTTACCTCACCTCTCTGAATGTCACATTTGTCATTTTTAAAAAGGAGGTAGTGTTATTGAGAGGATTAAATAAGCGCTTAGTATAAATTAAAGCTGAGCCTACAGTGAATGTCAACAAATGTTAGCTGGTATTTTTACTGTCGTTATTATTACCAGCATTATAATGAATAATTGATGGAGAGAAGGGAATGAGAGATAACCGCCTAGCTTGGAAGTCTGGTGAACGATGATGCCATTAGCAGAGATAGGCAATAACGACAACAGCGAGCATCTAGTGAGAGTTTCCCACATGCTGGGCAATGCTCTAGGAGGCTCATGTACATAATCTCCTTTACTCATTATAGGAATCCCAGATATTATTATTAATTACAATTTACAGCAGTAAAAATTGAAGCACAGGGAGGTTAAGTAGCTTGGGTCACATAGCTAAGAAGTAAAGGAACACAGGCACTTGGACCCGAGAGCCTGCATCCTCGCCGCTCTACACAGAGAAGGCAAGAGAAATTCCAGGATGGGCTGAGTCTCACATGCTCAGAAACAGTAGCACAGCAATAAAGTCGGAAATGCAAGCATGTTCATAATTCATTTTTCTCCACAAAAGAAAGACGGAGGAACAGAGAACTGAGAAAGCAAATCAGGAAGAGCTATTGCCAATAGAAGATTAATCAGAAATGCAGCAGCCAGCGGCTCAAGAATTACTTCGCAGGTCAGAGAGAAAATATGACTGGCATAATACAAGTTTGATTTCCAAGCAGCTTCTCAGGAAGCAATCCCTGTGTGAAGGGGAGAGGCATCTGTATTACTCCATTCTCCCAACATCCACATCCCCAATGTCAACCACGAGGTGCACACTTGGAGCCCTGTTGGGGACGCCCATCAGATGGCACAGAAAGAAAGTGGCTCCCTGCCAAGGGCTTCACCAGGGGCTTCTGGGAAATCTGCAGCCGGCATGGCCCATCGGGCTCTGAATGACAGAGCTCACTTGGCAGTCCCTTCTGAGGGGAACATCCAGAATCAGGGAGGCTTCCTACTGAGTGACGGCGCCCCTGGGCATCCTCCCTGACAGAGCGCTCACTGAAGGCTGCAGAGAAGTTGGGCATCTCAGCTGCTAGTTCCAGAAGCTTGACTGATAAATTCCTCCCTACCCCAAACTTGTCTCTACTCTCCTTAACGCCCAAGAATTTTTCTTCAATCTTTGGTACAGGAACAACCTTTTGTAACTACCTCTCATATCTGAAATGTCTTCCTCTAGGGTAGACGACATCTGGATTATCTGCTTGGCCCATGATTTACCTTCCCTTTCTAAGGCTGCCCACACACACACACACACACATGCACACACACACACGTGTGCACACACACACATACACACACACGCACGCAGCCCCTCTACATTCAAGTTGGTACCAAATGAACCCATCCTTCTGATTCTCATTGGACCAGGAGGGACACATTACCCAAGATCCATCAGTCGGATTCTCTCCTCTGTACATCTGGGATCTCTGAGTGGCGTAAGCTGATAGAAGCTGGGGACTGAGGAGACACCATTGTGGAAAGATCCTTCTGGCACAGAAAGACAGATGCGAGAAGCAGATGCCCGGGAGCTCTGGATCCTCATCTCTGTCCCTTCTAAGACCTAGCTACAATTCCTGCTTTTAAATTCTATGGTGTACCTCTGTAATTACTTTTTATTGGGTTAAATTAGTTAGAATCAGTATCTCTTACTTGGAATCTAAACAGCCTCCACTAAGACACGCAGTAAAGGAATTTTATATAAATGCAAATATTGCTGGAAATTTCATTCTCCAGAAGCCCCAAGATAAGGCACAAGTGAGCACTTTCTCACTGTAGTAAATTTTTAGCACAAATAACAATGATGATGATAAACAGAGTTGTTTATACTTTTTACAGTTGATGTAATTTAATCAGGGATGTCGGTACGGCATTCAGGACCCTGTTTGTAGACGGTGAGACTGAGACACAGGAAAACACCATGATCCATCCCCTCTTCTCTCTTTATCCTGGATCTTCCATGTAGTCATGTTTGGAATAAATGGTTTGAAGATTTATGGTGTTATTCACGATGGGTATTTTGAAGGAAGAATCATGATTTTGAAAGGCTAATCATCATTTGATCTTTTCTTTTTTCAAAGTAACATAGAAAGCTAAGTCCCTCTGAACCTGCTTACAGTGAAAACAACATATATTCAAGTTTTCCTTTAAGAAAACAGTCATTAATATTGTCAAAGAAGAGAGCATGCCTTTAATACGCAAGATTATCAGCCATACAAAATTCAAAGTATGAAAAATAAGCATTCTGCTCATAACATATTTACAAGAACACAGGAATATAGGAATCCTATTATCACAATTATTTTTACTTTGGTCACACCTAGACATAATGCTGCACCTCCTAACTCAATAATCTGTTAAGTTTTCAAATGGTTTCTCTCTCTCCACCAACTTCCCCTCCTTGTTTCTCTAGGCTTTCATAAGACTTGATAATTTTATGCCTGCTTGCTTCTAACTCAAAAAATAGATTGTATCAACATCTGTTTGGCCACACAGGCTGTGAATTTGTTGAGGGTGGGAACTCCATCTTTTGTCTCTGTATTCTCAACACCTCATACAAAGTCTAGTACATATGGAATTATTGACTGTTTACTGGATGACAAAAAGTAGTGGTATTTTATCCACCTAAATAGACTATAATGATCTCAGGGACAAAGAGCATGTTACTGTAGACTTTGTGAGTATCAACTCATGTTTATTAAACACATGTTCTTTTATTTATGATATTCATTGTACTAAATGCTATGGGGAATAGAAAGATGGAAACAAAGCATCAAACATTATTCTCACTTTGATAATGGTTACAGGGAATATATTTACACAAAACATGTCATGGCTATTACCATCATTGTCACCATCATCTTAATTATTATCCTATTTACTGATTATTTATTATATATCAGGCACTGTATTAAGTCCCCTGTGTATACAGTTAGGTGCCATTACTATTCCCATTTTACAGAGTAAGAACTGAGGTCCACAAAGTTCAAGTAGTGTGCTCAAAGTCACACAGCTAATAAGTGGCAGAATGAAGTTTCAAACTCAAGTCTATCCATCTCTAGAGTTCATACCTAAATAGACACCCAAAAGAACTATACCAACTCAGACAAGAGAGAGAGCAAGGAGGCAAGATAAGGAAAACTCGTGATAGATCTCAAAGAATTTCAACCTCAACATCTTTACTTAGACATAAAGCATATATGGTAAAACTACAGCAATACCATGTAATTTTTCTTAAGGAAAAGTTCTTCAGTAATAGTACAAAACTGTTTTTACAGTATCTGAAAGCTTGATGATGAGTCCAATTTACCGCCAAAGGTTAAACTGGAAGGCTCCCAGGCATCATGGCAGAGAATAGCACAGGCTTTGTTGGGATTTATTGTTCCTCAACAAAGTAGCAGCCCCAGCACCACTAATTCAATCACACATCAGCAGAGTGATTTACCGTCAATTCTTCTAGACACCAGAAAGACAAACAAGTGGCTTGGAAGTAAACAAAAGCCGAGTCTTGTAAGCTCCCTCATTTTGCACAAGAGAGCTATGAATCACCTGGGTGAAGGATTCATCATCTTTAGGTGTCACCTGGGTCATAGCAGAGGTGTTAAGTTGTGTGCAGGATGCCTTATATCACAGATACAGAAGGAGGAAGTCAAGAAAAATATAGGCGATGATAATATCCAAAAAACTATTAGTGAGAGCGAAGTCCCTTTATGGACACATTTGCGTGAACAACGTGGACTGGAGAGAGCCCTGAATTGAGAGTCTAGAAACTTGAATTCTAGTTGCAGTTCTGCCAGTAAATACCCTGCAGAATTTTACTGAAATGTTTTGAGACTTCATTTCCTATTTATCCAATACAGGCACATCTCATTATGTTGTGCTTCATTTTATCAAGCCTTCCAAATTTGCGCTTTTTACAGATCAAAGGTTGGTGGCAACCCTGGGTCCAGCAAGTCTGTCGGGGCCATTTTTCCAACAGCGTGTGCTCACTTTGTGTCTCTATGCCACATGCTGGTATTTCTTACTATATTTCAAACTTTTTCATTATTATTATATCTGTTACGGTGATCTGTGATCAGTGATCTTTAATGTTACTACTGCCGTTGTATTGGGGCACCACAAATCACGCTGATGGAAGATAGAGAACTTAATCAGTAAATATTGAGTGTGTCCTGACGGTCCCACCAATTGGCCGTTCCCCCTTCTCTCTCCCTCTCCTTAGACCTCTCTAATCCCTGAGACACACCACTATTGAAATAAGGCCAATTAATAACCCTACAATGGCCTCTAAGTGTTCAAGTTTGACAGAAAGAGTCACACGTCTCTCACTTTAAATCAAAAGCTAGAAATGATTAAGCTCAGTGAGAAAGGCAAGCAGAAAGCCAAGATGGGCCCAAAGCTAGGCCTTTTGCATGAAATAACCGCACTGTGAATGCAAAAGAAAACTTATTGAAGGAAATTAAAAGTGCTACTCCAGTGAACACATGAACGATAAGAAAGCAAAACAGCCTTATTGCTGATACAGATAAAGTGTTAGTGGTTGGGATAGACCCAACCAGCCACAACATTCCCTTAAGCCAAAGCCTAACATAGAGTGAGGCCCTGGCTCTCTCTTCAATTCTGTGAAGGCTGAGAGAGGTGAGGAAGCTTCGGGAAAGAAGTTAGAACCTAACAGAGGTTGGTTCATGAGGTCTTAGGAAAGAAGCTGCCTCCATAACATAAAAGTGCAAGGTGAAGCAACAAGCATTGATCTAGAATCTGCACCAAGTTTTCCAGAAGATCTAGCTTAGGTTATTGAGGAAGGTGGCTACAGTAAACAATGTAGAAGCAACAGCCTTCCATTGGAAGAAAATGCCATCTAGAACTTTCATTGCTAGAGAGAAGTCGTCAAAGCTTCAAAAGACAGTTTGACTCTCTTGTTAGAGGGTAATGCAGCTGGAGACTTCAAGTTGAAGCCAACATTCATTTACCATTCCCCAAATCCTAGGCCCTCAAGAATGATGCTAAATCTACTCTGCCTGCACTCTAGAAATGGAACAACAAAGCCCAGATGACAGCACATCTGTTTTCAGTATGATTTATTGAATATTTTCAGCACATTGTCGAGACCTACTCTTCAGAAAAAAAGATTCCTTTCAAAATATTCTGCTCATTGGCAATGTACCTGGTCACCAAAGGGCTCTGATGGAGCTGTATAAGATTAATGTTGTTTCCATGCCTGCTAATAAAACACCCATTCTGTACCCATGGGTCAAGGAGTAATTTCAACTTTAAAGTCCTATTATTTAAGAAATACATTTCATAAGGCCATGGCTGCCATAAATAGTGATTCCTCTAATGGATCTGAGTAAAGTACACTGAAAACCTCCTGGAAATGATTCATCATTTTAGATACCTTTAAAAATATTTGTGATTCATGGGAGGAGGTCAACACAGGAACACTAACAGGAATTTGGAAGAAGTTGATTTCAACCCTCATGGATGACTTTAAGGGGTTCAAGACTTCAGCAGAGGAAGTAACTGCAGATGTGGTGGAAATAGCATGAGAACTAGAATTAGAAGGAGAGCCTGAAAATGTAACTGAACTGCTGCAATCTCATGACAAAACTTTAATGGATGAAGAGTTGCTTCTTATGAATGAACAAAGGAAGCAGTTTTTTGAGATGGACTCTAATCCTGGTGAAGATGCTATGAATATGTTGAAATGACAGTGAAGGATTTTACATAGACAACAAAGAATATTATATAAACTTAATTGGTAAAACAGCAGCAGGGTTTGAGAGAACTGACTCCAGTTTCAAAAGAAGTTCTACTGTGGGTAAAATGCTATCTAACAGCATGGCATGCTACAGAGAAATCTTTCCCAAAAGGAAGAATCCACTGATGTCGCAAACTTCACTGTTGTCTTCTTTTTAGAAATTGTCACAGACACCCTAACTTTCAGCAACCACCACCCCGATGAGTCAGCAGCCATCAACAACAGGGCAACACTCTCTACCAGCAAAAAAATTATGACTCTTTGCAGTCTCAGATGATTGTTAGCAATTTTTAGCAATGAAGTATTTTTTAATTAAATTATTTACATTGTTTTTAGACCTGATGCTATTGCACCCTAAATAGACTATAGTATAGTGTAAACATAACTTTTATATCTACTAGGAAACCAAAACATTCATGTGACTTGCTTAATTGATATATTCCCTTGATTGTGGGGGTCTGGAACTGAACCTGCAATATCTCAGAGGTATTCCTGCAAGTGGTTTCCTGATGAATCCTTTTATTTCTTAAACTTTTTAAAAGGATTAATTATAGGTGTGAGCCTGTTATTTATGGAAATTGTGGTAGATTAAAAGTCAGGACACCTGGGTTCCAGTCTGGTTTACATGAGAAATTCCCTCCCTTTCTCTGAGCCTCAGTTTCCCTAGCTCTATAATAAAGACTTTTGATTAAATGACCTCCAAAATCTCTTCTAGCTATTGACATCCTTGAATCTATGCTTTTTTAATAGCATAATATGAACTTCTGGAAGAAATAACATGGGCAATTATTTTGCTTCTAAGAAAAAGGAGTATTTTCTGATTACCTAGGAGTTAAACACAAGTAAAATTCTGAAATAAAAACAGCAGAAAGATATATCTGGTTCTGAAAATACTAATAAATACATGTCCTTATCCACAGGGGAAATGGATGGGCTGGATTTTTACAGGGAAAAACAGAAATAACATTTCCAAAACTTTTCTGGTGAGAATATAAATGCAAACACAGGTTTGCTGGCTCAAGTTCAACTCTGTAGGTTTACCAAGGTCAGAGCTACTGGTAAACCTTCACAGGTACAAACTCAGGCACAATGACAATGTGAATAATAATAACATAATATCCCACTGTCTCTTGTCCTGTAACATAGTGTCTTGAAACTGTGTGTGTGTGCCTGTGTGTTTAAAGCATACCTACCTACCTCCGACTGACAGGTTTTGGCAGTGCTATGTGACAGACACCAAGGGAAATGTGTGTTAAAGTATCAAAGTGAATTTTCAAACAGCCTATTAGGTAGGAAAATTCAAGATTTATGCTCCTTTTACCATCTCCGCATCTGTGGGAAACAACATCTACTCAAAACTTAAGTCAAAATTCCATCATCTGCTAAGACAATTCTAATCTCAAGAATAATCTTTTTAAACACTATTTTAAGCTGTGGTATCGTCGGAAACTTGAGACATACCTAGCATTTATGGAGATTCTCATGGACCATGAAGTGTGCTAAGCACTTTCTAGGCATAGTCTCATTAAAACAACCATCTAGAGGGTTGATAAGGTCTTACTTCCATTTTAAAGATTTAAAAAAAAACTGTGAAGAAAAAACTTAACAGAAGTTATTTGTCCAGGTCATGCGTATATTTAGCAACAGGGTTGGCTTTTGAACCAAGGTGTGGTTAACTACAGAGTTCTTAAATCCTGCATAGTTTCTGTCCTGCCAGAGTTTCTACAGCTCTACTGTTTAGTCACTAGACAAACAGGGAGGAGTGACTGCAAAACTCCCTCAATCCAGCTTTTCAGGTGGGACATGGAAACAAAAATAATGACAATAAAATCCCTTTGTCTTTCTTACTGTGAGTGAGAACTTAAAATATGGACATCTAAATTAAATCCAACTATGCATTAAATGCCTATGAGAAGGGAGGCAAGCCGATTTCCATTTTCATGCCTAGGTTTTCTAATCTATCAATTGATTAAAACTGCCTTATTTAGAGTGTCGTAGTGAGAATAACTTTTTTTAATGTGAAATTCTTTGGGAAATTATGAAAACCTATATAATCTTGTTTTCATTATTTTCATCATCATTTGAACATAGTAAGGTAATATGTAGCAGCTGGAAAAGAAAAACAATACCTTCATTCCATATATTTTATTTTAAAAATACCTTCCTTCGAAATGCATCTCATACAACAAGGGGTTTTAGAAGCCTGAGAAATTGCTTTTTACATGGAGGAGCATCTGTATCCAAAGGAAATGCTATAACTACTTAATTGTACACCAATCACTCATCTTTGAGGGGTAAGTGTAGAGGGGACAACATTATCAACAGAAGTTGTCAAGAATGTTTACAA